>JASDQU010737850.1:170788-218633 GCA_032191745.1 Picea mariana
CAGGTAAGCATGTGTGGTGCAATTTAGGGTTATAACAGACATGCTAGGACATATCAATCCTAGGTCTAGCAACTCCTTAATTTTCATTTTCAACTTTTGTGATTCCGGGATCGACATCCGATAAGGCGTTCTTGCTATCAGTTCAGTCCACAGTTTTAGGTCTATGGTAAACTCCAAATCTCTCTCCGGTAGCATCCCAGGTAACTCCTTCGAGAATGCATCCGCAAACTCTCTCACCACCGGAAGGTTCTCTAGACCTTCCGCTACTCCCTTATTGTTTAGCACAAGGATCACATAAATCTTGCACCCCTTGTGCATACTCTTTTGTAACTGTAAGGAAGAGATGAACCTTAGGTAAACTCCCTGGTTCTATCCTAAAATCACATGTCTCTTTCCCTCGTCATTGATCAAGCTCAACCATTTCGTCTTATAGTTGAGTATCGCCTCATGCGATTCCAACTGGTCCATACCAATCATGACATCATAAGATCCAAGGATTGTGACATACAGGTTGGCCCTTGTGACAAACTCTCCCAGTTTAAGCATACATCCTGTAACCTTTCCTCCAACCTTTTGTTTGGCTCCTGAATCCATCTCTATGAAGCTAAACTCATCCTTTTCGACTGACTTTACCTTAATCCTTTTTATCGTTGCACCATAAATGAAACTCTCGGTAGCACCAAGATCTATCAAAATACTAAGGGTCTAGTCAGCAACGGTACCTATCGTCTTGAGCACAATCAACTAATGCCTTGCTTGGTGGTTATTCACTGCTGCATGAATCCAATGGGCCTTGCCCATATTTCCCACTGTAGTGGGTCCAGCTGTTCCGAATGCTCTGGTCCTCTCCATAGGATATTCACGCTGGTAGTGTGGCTCCCCACACGTTCAACACCCCTTCTTCAGCCCAGTAGTCCTGGTACCCGAAGAAGAAGATGACGGCCCACCGACCTCAAACCCTGGTCTGTTCTGTTGAATAGGCCTAAACTTCTACTACTGCGGTCGACGCTGCTGCTAATGCGGTGGTCCCCGATAAGGTGTTCGCTGCTGAGGCATCGGTCATTGGAGTGTAGTGAAAGTGGATCCGCTATGGAAGCCACAATATCTTGATGTATGTCTCCCTAGTGTCTGGTGATGATGGGTTCCAGATGAACCCTGGCCTGCTAGTCTCGCTGGAGTCCTAGTCTGACCCCAACTGTTAAGCTCCTCCTCAGCTATGAGGGCCTTCTGGACGACATCGTGCAAATTTTGAGGCATCAAAATCCTAAACTTTGCACGTAGGCTTTCGTTAAGGCCGAACATGAACCGATTGACGTTAAGTTTATTTTTGTTAAGGTGCAGAGCATACCGGAGTAGCTCCATAAAACGAGCCTCATACTCGGGCACCGTATGACCTCTCTGTCGTAAGGCGTTGAACTCATTGAGCTGACGCTCAATGAATTCCTCTGAAAGGTACCTCTCTCAAAATCATTCCTCCAACAGTTCCCATGACACGTCTTCAACGACCATGTTCAGTTGCGGTAGGAGCGTCTTCCACCATAGAAGAGCACACCCCTTTAGCTGAAATACCTCCATACGGACCTTCATGTTGGAGGTATAATCATGAAATGAAAATCACATCACCATGTTCTCCAACCATGCCTTGGCGGCTATGCCATCCGGGGCACCAAAGAACTCGGGAAATTTTACCTTCTCAAGTTCACGGTGAATGCTTCTAGTAACGGCTGGTGCCTGCGGTGAAACGGTTGATCAGTGCCTCAGACATGCGCTAAAAATATCTCATCATCTCGACAACATCACCAATTCCTATCTACTCCTGTTCAAGAACCTGCTTGTCTCCCTGGGGGTTAGACCGATCAGGTGTGGATGCTACTGGAGGCATCGGGCCTCCTCCTCTAGAACCCCATCGTCTGCCTCCGCGACGTCCTCTAACCATGATTTCCTACACACACACAATCAAATCGATTAGCAACAGTGTAATCCAATCATGTCAACGAAATTCATAGCGATCCCAAGTCGTGGGTCGAACCTGCTCTGATACCATATGTAACGTTCCTCCTCATTACAAAGACAAACCTCTTAAACAAGTGCAATTTTTTTTTTTGTGTGTGTGTGCGCGTGTGTACAAGGGTAAAAATTACATTCGAATCTACGTCGCCACACCACGACGAATCATGATGCATGCGATGCGATGACAACATAAAGATCTAAGATGCACATAAACCTCTGCAAGCAATCAACGATAATCAACCGACAAATAATAAGAATGACTACCCGCATGTCCTACCCTGCAATGGTTAGGACCTCCAATACAGATAAGCAACACTCAAGCCCGGGTTCCCATCGATTTTAACCATTTAAGGTCTCAGGGTTGGTGACTATTCTAAGGAACATGGAGGTGTCTACATCCCGCCCGACACAATCCGGACCAAACTAAAAATACTAAATCAATAAACATCAAGGACGATCGTTGCACGCTGAAGTTCTAAGAATCAACACACATCAAGAATTCCATGGTGCAAGAGAATTGATTTACAAAATCCATCATGAAACGACATAAGTGCAAGTGAAATGAAAACAACTTTATTTAAATCAAGAAGGAAGGGTAGTCATCTACTTTACTTCAAGGCACAGAATTAACCATTCAATAATTTTACTATAGCTAACATTTCTAGATGAAGTGACTACACATACGCCTGTCATACCTAACATGGCGCCAAATAAAATATTCTGCTATTATTAATCAACCCATTACACAATATAAGAAGAAACCAATTTAGCAATAGGAATTACATGGAGAATAACAAGAAAGACAAGGGCATAATTACAGTTTTGAATTGTCGTAAACTCTTTAAATACGATTAGTATCTTGTTAAGATCAAGCTCATTTAAGTCAAGCATCACTTATCGACACTTCAACTCTAGTGACAAGTACCACTCCGATGTATCTCACTATGTAACATAAAGAAATGAATCATCTTACTCAAGTGATAAATTAAAATTTAATACCCATTTCATATCCACATGTTTATTATATATATATATATATATTTAGGCAACTATAAAGGGTCAAACTTAAAGAACAATTAAAGGAAGTACGGGTTTCTTTATTCATCTATTAAAAGAATTAAAGGATCAATACCTTTTAACAACACCAGACTTCAAGGCTAATTTACTACCCTTGAGTTTTGAGATAGATATAAGTAATTCATTATTTAGGGCTCGACAGAAAAATCAATTAAACATAAGATTATTTATCTAACACCCTTGCACCTACATGATAGTGGATAGTATTAAATTTAAGGGTATGTCTCGTTCTTAGAAGGTTGGAGTGGGGTAGAGTATGTAATTTGGTACACTTTAACATTTATAAATATGTTTTTATAAGGAAGTCTCTTGCACCAACCCAAAAACTTTCATGCATTACTTCGGTATAAGAGCCAATGATGTCAGACTCAACAATGATCTTAATAAAATAATATAATTCTATAACATCGCATCTGGTGTCTAAACAGAAGAATGAAATGCATCTACCCAAATTCATCCATGATTTTAATTAAATTTAATTTATTACTATGACATAACATGCGGTGGTTAATAGGAAGAAAGAAATGGATCTACTCAATTTATTGTAAGCCATAACCTTCTCTATTCTAAGTCTGGACAAATATTAACATAATTCAATGCTAGCTGTGCAATGCTCAATCTAATATGCCATAGAAATGTTTTCATCAACATCGCTTCCATACAACCGACCGTAAATTTCTACCATAATCAATGCTATCATAAAACTTGCCTTAAAACCTGCTGCGGAATTTCTAGCAGTCACGCCGTAGACAACTAATTCCTTGTCATCCGATATCCAATCTTAAACAGGGGCTATTGCAGACACGTCCAGGTATCACATCGGCCAAGGATTGCTGTCAGACTTAAGGGGTGGTGTCACGTAGTTGGGGAGAAGCAAAACCAATGAAGTCACCCAGAAAACAAAGGAATGGTTGGAAAGGGTGCAGAGGAAGGTCGTTATGATGAAATTCATGGGTAACGCTCGGTTGACACCAGCAAAAAAAATCACTCCACTTCAACAATTTAAAAAAAATAAAACCGTGGACCCCTTACCTTCAACCCACACACAGAGGAAAGCAATGAGCAGCAACTCCATGCAAAGGGAAAACGTAGACAGGTGGGACACAAGGATTCATCTACTAAAAGCAAGGTTACACCACTCAGTTTTTATTCCAGAATTACATTTCGTCTATAACTCAGTGATCATGAATCCACCATTTCCATTGGGAGGGAGGTTAACCAGTCCAAAAATTAAATCGTTCTGGGAGTAGCTCAACAAGGGTCGCACAGGTGGGTGAGGTCGGGATCTGAGTGTGTTTTGCAAGAATCCCAGCAATCGTTTAAGATCAACCACTGTCGAAAGCCAGAAAGGTACAAGTCGACATATCAGAGAAACGAAACGCCACATGCAATTTAAAAATACAAATTTTCCATTGATCATGAATCCTACCATTTTCATTTAAATATCAGTCACTTCCATACCAGCGAAACAATAGTTGTTGCACTAAAAACACAATTCACCATTGGAATATGGAAATCAGATTCGCTATTTGAAATACAATGTATGAATGCACTGTTGAATTATAAAATCTGAAATTGTTATTTAAAAATATAAATCGTTGCCATTCCAACGAAGCACATGGCCATTTGCAATATAAAATGCAACTCGCCATTGAAATATAAATAAAAAATTGTCTTTTAAAATATAAATCGCCGACAGACCCAAATATATAAAATCGCCATTACTAACAGAAGGAGTTCAACGCTTAGGGTAGTAGCTATCATGGTTCACTAATAATTTCTTTCATAAAGAAAATTGTTGCGATAACACACTAATAAATTAAATGAGAAGATACCACATCTAGGAATATACAACCACGAAGTGTAACGCAGAGGCATAAGTATCCAAACCAAGAAACAGTAAAACCCAAACCAGAATGTTGACCACAAAAACTTTAGGCAATCAACGAATGGGAAGGGGCTCAAGAAAAAAGTCTTCCATTTACAATCCACATACAGATCAAGCATAAGTTACTAATGAATTCTACTCTACAAATTAACGAGCGTACCATTGCCTTATCACTAGCCTCGAATGACGTACACATGCTCTGTGCCGCTCTCGCTTGTCGACCCTCGAGATCTCACCGATACCTCCCAGCCAATGCTAGGGGTACTCTGCTTCCCCCTTAGCCCCCTAAGCCGGAAAAGGGCCACACACTATCCAGGTGGTATGTCTAGCTCCCATCTCGCCTCTCAAGGCCAAGCTACCACTCCTATCCGAGATGTGAAATCCCAAATCCCCACAAGTAATCAATCAAGTCACAATTCCGATATCATAACATTACGCTAACAGTCGATCCCCCTCTTCCTTCGTTTCTCTTTCTTTTATAGAGTTTTAGAACTTCCATCTTTCCCTAAATCTCATTTAATTTAAGTTTTAACAAAAATCTTCTAAAAACTCTCCTTCGTACAAGTGTCATCCATCCCCCACATTTCTCCATTAACTATTTTCTTTAATTTATTAATTTGTCTTATTTCCCTCACCCACCTAGAGTTACTCCTATTTTTACTCCTAGGTGTCACTAGATTCCCTCACAGGTTTCAAATACTTTCCCTAAAATGAAGTTGCTAATTTTTTTCAATTTAACAGGTTCTTAATTGCAGATTCTTTACTAAGTTGACCTCGATTTTTACCATAAGTTCCCCTCTTTCCCTTTTTAAGTTACCTCCATTTCCTAGTTTCCTAAATGTTATAATTTCCCTCTTTCCCCTTTTTATTAGAGCTAAAAGGGATAGTTGCAATTTAACCCCCTTTTCCCTTTTATTATTAATTCAACATATTTTTAAACTATCAAGAATTAAAAATAATTAAATTCCTCTTTATATTTTATACTCATAGTTTTTAATTAATTTCTTACTCTCTTCATGCACCCCAAAAATTTATGAAGACCAAAATTATTACTTAAAGGGTTTTTATTTTAAATTTTACTACTTTAATTTTTTAGAGATTTTTTCTCAAGGGTAGACAAAATTTTACCCCTAGAGAAGTTTTTGACTTGGAACTTAGATTTTGAACTGGGCGACATTTAATTTGTGAAGTTGTTTAATAATTCTTAATGTATTAAATGTCTTATGGCCATCTAGGTGTGTTCCTTTATTATCATCATCGTGATGTGCCCTTCAAGACGCACTATGTGCTCCAATGGTGCCACTCGCCTCTAGTGTTTCATTTACGTGACGTGCCCTTCAGGATGCACCACGTGCTCCAAGGGTGCCACTCACCTCTTGACTAATTGGTAGACATCAATAACCACTGGAGTCAACACTCCACTAGGTGAACTTGTGGGAGACTAAGGGCTTGTAAGTAATAAGGCCCCCTCCTTATTGCGCATCCTTTAGAATCATCACGAGAAACTATTATAGTCTACCCTCATGGCATCGTGGGTCCTCTCAAACTAGGTAATCATTATCCTATAGTTTGAGGCATGACGGGAGTGCTAGTAGGCTGTGGCAGGGTTGTTGTCCACACCTCTCCCTCAACCTCTCTGGTAGTCGTGTGTGTGTGACCCCTTTACTTCACATGTGAGTTTGGTCGGTGAGCTATCGTCAACCTGCATCATCAACAATCATGTAAGACATTTCCACATCATATCATCTAATCAAATGTACTAAAATCACAGTAAAACAATCAAACCCCAATAGCACACTCCCTGACTCGATCCGGAGTCCAAGGGTTTTGTCGATGCCTCTGCATCCTTAAGGTCCAAAACCCTGCACACTCAGTAACACCGAGTCAATAGCACCTGTCTATGTTAATGCAGTAAAACATCATGTCATCTATCATAATGCATCATAATCAAGGACAAATGTTTTAATATCATAATAGTATGGATCACTTGTGAGCAAGTGTCCTCAAAGAATAAGTTTTCTCAGTGCGCAAGAGCGGGATGTTACATACCCCCTCTTGGTCTAAACTCCATCCTGAAGTTTCATAGTATAAATGACGAAATAAGTGTATCACAGTATCATATGTCTATCTATCAAACAAAAATGGAAACTGTTGGTGCATATCATATGCGTCCTCCCAGGTCGTCCAGTGAAGACTATAATTGTCCCATTGGACCTTGACCTTATCTACCATTTGACGTCGTAACTTTCGAACACGATGATCTAAGATGCAGACCGGCTCAGCCATGAGCATTCCCTCATCTGATACCTACAAGGAGATCATGTCAATCACATGTGTAGGATCACTAATATAATGTCTCAAAATAGATACATGAAAAAAATAGTGCATACACCTCAAGGAATCAGGCAAGGCTAGTCGATAGGCCATGGGCCCGTTTCTCTCCACAATCTCGAAAGGTCCCATGAACCTAGGAGAGATTTTAGCTCCATTTCCAAACTTGATCGAACTCTTATGCGATTTAACCTGCAAGAAGACTCAATTACCGACCTCGTAAATACGGTCGAGTCGGTGCACATCGGCATAACTCTTCTGTCTATCCTGTGCTTCTTTAATGCTTTGTCTTATAGTTTGCATTTTCTCTTCCATTTCTTCGATCACTTCTGGTCCCACCAAGACCCTATCCTCAAGTTGATCCCAACGCAAGGGTGTCCGACACGGTCACCTGTAAAGAAACTCGAAAGGTGCCATTTTAGTGGTGCTCTGGTAACTGTTGTTGTAAGGGAACTCTACTAGAGGCAAGAATTCTTCCCAACGCTTTTGTTGGTCCATCACATACATGTGAAACATGTCCTACAAGGTCTGGTTCATCCGTTTGGTCTGTCCGTCAGTATCTGGGTTATATGCAGTACTAAAGTTAAGTTGGGTTCCCAAGGCCTCTTGGAAACTTGTCCAAAATCGTCCATTAAACACCGATCATCGATCGGATATAATCCTATTAGGCATGCCATGTAGCCTCACAATATCACTGATGAAAAATCTAGCTATGTCAGGTGCCTGATACGTCGTATGCATAGGAATAAAGTGAGCACTCTTCGTTAGAGTGTCTACTAATACGAAAATTGAGTCGTGTCTCCTTGTCGTCAGTGGCAACCCAACAATAAAATCCATCGAAATAACCTCCCATTTCGATTCTGGGATGGCATGTGGTTGAAGTAATCCTGCTAGGTGTCTATGTTTAGCCTTTACCTACTAACACTCTAGACATCTGACCACATAGTTGACTATGTCGGCCTTCATTCCTTTCCATAAGAATAAGGGTTTAAGGTCTGCCCTAATCTTCGTGACTTCCGGGTGAGCCATGTAAGCTGCTCTATGAACCTCGCTTAGGATCAACATCCTCAACTCGTCGTTTGGCGGTACGTAAATATGAGTTTTAAACCTCAACAACCCATCGCCATCAAATGAAAATCCCTCATATCGTGGTACCATCATTGTGTTTTGTCCGATAAAACCCTCGACCTCTTTGTACCAGTCATCGTCACGCTGTAACGTTAGTATCTTTTCATGTAGATTTGTTTGAAGAGGCAACACTGAAAAGATGCGTGGCCTTCGACTCAAAGCATCTGCCACTCAGTTCATTGTTCCCTTTATGTAAGTAATCTCAAAGTCGTACTTGCTAAGCAATTCCGACCAACGCCATTGTCATGCGTTCAGGTCGCTTTGCGTAAAAATGTGTTGTAGTCCACAAAGATCAATCTTTAGCTCAAATTGTCGTCCAACAAGGTAGTGTCTCCAAACCTTCAAGGCATACACTATGGATAATAACTCCAAATTGTGCATCGCATAGTTCTCCTCATGCCTTCTCAGTTTCCACAAAATGTAAGCAATCACTCGTCTGTCTTGCATCAAGACTTTGCCTAAACCTTCCTTGGATGCGTCAGTGCATACCAAGAATTCCATATCCATTTCAGAGACCTTTAGTATCAGCTCTGTCGTCAGCAACTCCTTAAGCCTCCGAAATGCTTTTGCGCATTTCTCGGTCCAAACAAACTTCTTGTTTTTCTTCTGCAATTCCGTGATTGGATTTGCTATCTTCGGAAATCCCTCGAAAAACAATCAATAGTATCCTGCTAAACACATAAAGCTACGCACTTCCATGAAATTCGTCGGTGCGGTCCATTCCATAATAGCCTCGAATTTGGATGGATCCACGGTGATACCTTCGTCGGAGATGACATGCCCTAAGTAGTGAATCTTCGATTGATAAAATGAGTATTTGAACAACTTCCCATACAATTTGTGCTCTAGCAGATACTGTAGTACCAAGTGCAAGTGTTCGTCATGCTCCTCCATCGTATGAGAGTAAATCAAAATATCGTCAATGAACACTTGGATGAACTTATCCAAGTACTCGCGGAACACCCCATTCATCAAACTCATAAATACACCTGGGGCATTTGTTAGTCCAAACGGTAAAAAAATAAACTCGTGATGTCCAAACCTGGTCTTAAAGGAATTCTTAGGGATGTCATCCTCCTTGATCCCCAACTGGTGATACCCTAATCACAAGTCGATCTTGGAGAACATCGTCGCACCTTTCATTTGATCGAACAAATCATCAATTCTCGGCAATGGATACTAATTCTTGATCAAGGCCTTGTTCAGTTGACGATAGTCAATGCAAAGCCTCCATGATCCATCCTTCTTTCGTATGAAAATAACCAGTGCACCCCACAGTTACACACTAGAACGTATCAGTCCCAGGTCCAACAACTCCTTCAGCTGTATTTTCAACTCTTGTAACTTCGGGGTCGACATTCGATAAGGCATTCTTGCTATCGGTTCAGTCCCCGGTTTTAGGTCTATGGTAAACTCCAAATCTCTCTCTGGCGGCATCCCAGGTAACTCCTCCGGGAATATGTCCGCAAACTCTCTCACCACCGGAAGGTGTTCTAGACCGTCCACTACTCCCTTCTCGTTTAACACAAGGATTGAATAAAGCTTGCACCCCTTGCGCATACTCTTCCGTAACTGTAAGGAAGAGACAAACCTCAGGGAAACTCCCTAGTTGCATCCTACAATCACACGTCTCTGTCCCTCGTCATCAATCAAGCTCAACCATTTTGTCTTACAGTTGAGTATCGCCTCATGCGATTCCAACTAGTCCATAC
Organism: Picea mariana; assembly: GCA_032191745.1. Classification (NCBI taxonomy): domain Eukaryota; kingdom Viridiplantae; phylum Streptophyta; class Pinopsida; order Pinales; family Pinaceae; genus Picea; species Picea mariana. The sequence continues at coordinate 180,935 of JASDQU010737850.1, forward strand.
CAATCACGACACCATAAGATCCTAGGATTGTGATGTACAGGTTGGCCCTTGTGAAAAACTCTCCCAGGTTAAGGATACATCCTGTAACCTTTCCTGTAACCTTTTGTTTGGCTCCTGAAGCCATCTCTACGAAGATAAACTCATCCTGTTCGACTTCCTTTACCTTAATCCTTTTTAGCGCTGCACTAGAAATGAAACTCTCGGTAGCACCAGGATCTATCAAAATACTAAGTGTTTGGTCAGCGACGATACCTGTCATCTTGAGAACAGTCGAATGATGCTCTGCCTAGCAGTTATTCATCGCTGCATGAATCCGATGGGCCTTGCCCATATATCCCACTGTAGTGGGTTCGACTGATCCGGATGCTCTAGTCCTCTCCACAGGACAGTCGCACTAGTAGTGTGGCTCCCCACACATCCAATATCGCTTCTTCGACCCAGTAGTCCTGGTACCCGAAGTTGAAGATGACGGCCCACTGGCCTGGAACCCTGGTTAGTTCTGCTGAGCATGCCTAAACTACTGTTGTTGCGGGCGATACTGTTGCTGATGCAGTGGTCCCCGATAAGGTGTCTGCTGCTGAGGTGGTGGTCATCGGGGTGTAGTGAAAGTGGATCCTCTCTAGAAGCCATGATATCCCGACGTATGTCTCGCTAGTGTTTGGTGCTGTTGGGTTCCAGATGAACCCTGCTCTACTAGTCTCGCTGGAGTCCTGGTATGACCCCCACTGTTAAGCTCCTCCTTAGCTATGAGGGCCTTCTGGACGACATCGTGCAAGGTTTGAGGCATCAAAATCCTAACCTTTGCATGCAGGCTTCCGTTAAGGCCGAACACAAACCGGTTGGCCTTAAGTTTCTCTATGTTAAGGTGCAGAGCATACCGAAGCAACTCCATAAAACGAGCCTCATACTCGGGCACCATACGACCTCCCTGTCGTAAGGCGTTGAACTCATTGAGTTGACGCTCAATAACTTCCTCTGAAAGGTACCTCTCTCAGAATCGTTCCTCGAACAGCTCCCATGACACGTCTTTAACGACCCTGTTCAGTTGCGGTAGGAGCGTCTTCCACCATAGAAGAGCGCTCCCCATCAATTTAAAGACCACCATGTGGAACTTAATTTTGGAGGTATAATCGTGAAGTATGAAGCACATCGCCATGTTCTCCAACCATGCCTCGACGACTGTGCCATCCGGGGCACCAAAGAACTCAGGAAATTTGACCTTCTCGAGTTCACGGTGAATGCTACCAGTAACAGTTGGTGCACATGGTGGAACCTTAGAGGGTGTCGACACCCTAGCCTCATCTCTATTCAAACGGTTGATCAGTGACTCGTACATTCACTGAAAATATCTCATCATCCTGACAACATCGCCAACTTCTATCTGCTCTTATCTGAGAACCTACTCGTCTCCCTGGGGATTAGACCCCTCAGGTGTGGATGCTACTGGAGGCATCGTGCCTCCTCCCCTAGCACCCCGTCGTTTGCCTCCGTGGCATCCTCTAACCATGATTAACTACATGCACATAATCAAGTTGATTATCAACAGTGTAATCCAATCATGTCAACGAAATTCGTAGTGAGCCCAAGTCGCGGGTCAAACCCGCTCTGATACCATATGTAACGTTCCTCATCGTTACAATGACAAACCTCTTAAACAAGTGCAATTTTTTTTTTTTGTGTGTGTGTGCACGTGTGTACAAGGGTAAAAATTACATTCGACTCTATGTCGCCACACGATGACGAATTATGACACATGTGATGCGATGACAACATAAATATCTAAGACGCACATACACCTCTGCAAGAAATCAACGACAATCAACCGAAAAATAATAAGACTAACTACTCGCCCATCCTACCCTGCAATGGTTAGGACCTCCAAGACACATAAGAAACACTCAAGCCTAGGTTCCCATCGATTTTAACCTTTTAAGGTCTCAGGGATGGCGACTGTTCTAAGGAACATGGAGGTGTCTACATCCCGCCCAACACAATCCGGACCAAACTAAAAATACTAAATCAACAAACATCAAGGACGATCACTGCGTGATGAATTTCTAAGAATCGCCACACATCAAGAATTCCATGGTGAAAGAGAATTGATTTACGAAATCCATCATGAAACGACATAAGTGCAAGTGAAATGAAAACAACTTTATTTAAATCAAGAAGCAAGGGTAGTCATCTACTTTACTTCAAGGCATGGAATTAATCATTCAATAATTTTACTGTAGCTAACATTTCTAGATGAAGTGACTACACATACGCTTGTCATACCTAACATGGCGCCAAATAAAATAATCTACTATTATTAATCAACCCATTACGCAATATAAGAAGAAACCAATTTAGCAATAGGAATTACATGGAGAATAGCAAGAAACACAAGGGCATAATTACAGTTTTGAATTGTCGTAAACTCTTTTAATAGGATTAGTATCTTGTTAAGATCAATCTCATTTAAGTCAGGCATTACTTATTGACACTTCAATTCTAGTGACAAGTACCAGTCCTATGTAGCTCAGTATGTACCATAAAGAAAAGAATCATCTTACTCAAGTGATAAATTAAAATTTAATACCCATTTCATATCCACATGTTTATTATATATATATATATTTTTAGGAAACTATAAAGGGTCAAACTTAAAGAACAATTAAAAGAAGTATGGGTTTCTTTATTCATCTATTAAAAGAATTAAAGGATCAATACCTTTTAACAACACCGGACTTCAAGGCTAATTTACTACCCTTGAGTTTTGAGATAGATCTAAGTAATTCATTATTTAGGGATCGACAGAAAAATCAATTAAACATAAGATTATTTATCTAACACCCTTGCACCTACATGATAGTGGATAGTATTAAATTTGAGGGTATTTCTCATCCTTAGAAGGTTGGAGTGGGGTAGAGTATGTAATTTGGTACACTTTAACATTTGTAAATATGTTTTTATAAGGAAGTCTCTTGCACCAACCGAAAAGCTTTCATGCATCAGTTCGGTATAAGAGCCAATGATGTCAGACTCAACGATGATCTTAATAAAATAATATAATGCTATAACATCACATCCGGTGTCTAAACAAAAGAATGAAATGCATCTACCCGAATTCAGCCATGATTTTATTTAAATTAAATTTATTACTATGACATAACATCCGGTGGTTAATAGGAAGAAAGACATGGATCTACTCAATTTACTGTAAGCCATAACCTTCCCTATTCTAAGTTTGAACAAATATTAACATAATTCAAGGCTAGCTATGCAATGCTCAATCTAAAACGCCAGAGAACTATTGTCATCAACATCGCTTCCATATAACCGGCCATAAATTTCTTCCATAATCAATGCTATCATAAAACTTGCCTTAAAACCTACCACGGAATTTCTACCAGTCACGCCATAGACAGCTAATTCCCTATTAGCCGGTATCCAATCTTAAACAGGGGCTGCTGCAGACACATCCAGGTATCGCATTGGTCAGGGATTGCTGTCAGACTTAAGGGGAGGTGTCATGTGGTTGGGTAGAAGGAAAACCAATGCAGTCACCCAAAAAACAAAGGAATGGATGGAAAGGGCACACAGGAAGGTTGTTATGATGAAATTCGTGGGTAACGCTCGGTTGGCACTAGGAAAAAAAATTGCTGCACTTCAACAATTAAAAATAAATAAAACCGTGGACCCCTTCCCATTAACCCAAACGCAGAGGAAATCAATGAGAAGAAACTCCATGCAAAGGGAAAATGCAGACAGGTGGGATGCAAGGATTCATCTACTAAAAGCAGGGTTACACCACTCAGTTTTTATTCCAGAATTAAATTTTGTCTACAACTCAGCGATCACGAATCCACCATTTGCATTGGGAGGGAGGCTAACCAGTCCAAAAATTAAATCATTCTGGCAGCAACTCAACAAGGGTCGCACAGGTGGCTGAGGTCAGGATCTGAGTGCCCTTTGCAAGAATCCCAACAATCGTTTAAGATCAACCACTGTCGAAAGCCAGAAAGGTACAAGCCGACATATCAGAGAAACGAAACGCCACATGCAATTTAAAAATATGAATTATCCATTGATCATGAATCCTACCATTGTCATTTAAATATCAATCGCTTCCATACCAAAGAAACAATAGCCATTGCACTAAAAATACAATTTTCCATTGGAATATGGAAATCAAATTCGCTATTTGAAATACAATGTATGAATGCATTGTTGAATGCTAAAATCTGAAATTGTTATTTAAAAATATAAATCATTTCCATACCAGCGAAGCACATCACCATTTGCAATATAAAATGAAATTCTCCATTGAAATATAAATTAAAAATTGTCTTTTAAAATATAAATCGCCGACAGACCCAAATATATAAAATCGCCGTTACTAACATAAGGAGTTCAGCGCTTAGGGCAATAGATATCATGGTTCACTAATAATTGCTTTCATAAAGAAAATTTCTATGATAACACATTAATAAATTAAATGCGAAGATACCACATCCAGGAATATACATCCACGAGGAGTAATGCAGAGGCATAAGGATCCAAACCAAGAAACAGTAAAACCCGAACCAGAATGTTGACCACAAAAACTTTAGGCAATCAACGAATGGGAAGGGGCTCAAGATAGAAATCTTCCATTTACAATCCACATATAGATCAAGCATAAGTTACTAATGCATTCTACTCTACAAATTAACGAGTTTATAGTTGCCTTATCACCTGCCTCAAATGACATCCGCGCGCTCCGTGCCGCTCCTGCTCGTCGACCGTCAAGACCTCACCGGTACCTCCCAGCCAATGCTATGGGTACTCTAGTTCCCCCTTAGCCCCCCGAGCTACAAAGGGGACACATACTATCCATATGGTATGTCTAGCTCCCAGCTTGCCTCGCAAGGCCGAGCTACCACTCCTATCCGAGCTGGGAAATCCCAAATCCCCACAAGTAATCAGTCAAGTCACAATTCCGACAGTGTAACGTTACACTAATATTCGATCCCCCTCTTCCTTCTCTTCCCTTTCTTTTATAGAGTTTTATAACTTCCATCTTTCCCTAAATCTCATTTAATTTAAGTTTTAATAAAAATCTTCTAAAAACTCTCCTTCGCACAAGTCTCATCCATCCCCCACGTTTCTCCATTAACTATTTTCTTTAATTTATTAATTTGTCTTATTTCCCTCACACACCTAGAGTTACTCCCATTTTTACTCCTAGGTGTCCTTAGATTCCCTTACAGGTTTTAAATACTTTCCCTAAAATGAAGTTGTTAATTTAGTTCAATTTAACAGGTTCTTAATTGCAGATTCTTTACTAAGTTGATCTCACTTTTTACCATAAGTTCCCCTCTTTCCGTTTTTAAGTTACCTCCATTTCCTAGTTTCCTAAATGTTATAATTTCCCTCTTTCCCCTTTTTATTAGAGCTAAAAACGACAGTTGTAATTTAACCCCTTTTCCCCTTTTATTATTAATTCAGCATCTTTTTAAACTATCAAGAATTAAAAATAATTAAATTCCTCTTTATATTTTATACCCACAGCTTTTAATTAATTTCTTACTCTCTTCATTCACCCCAAAAATTTATGAAGACCAAAATTATTACTTAAATGGTATTTATTTTAAATTTTACTACTTTAATTTTTTAGAGATGTTTTCTCAAGGGTAGACAAAATTTTACCCCTAGAGAAGTTTTTGACTTGGAACTTAGATTCTGAACTGGGTGACATTTTATTTGGGAAGTTGTTTAATAATTCTTAACGTATTAAATGTCTTAGGGCCATCTAGGTTTGTTCCTTTATTATCATCATCGTGACGTGCCCTTCAGGACGCACTACGTGCTCCAAGGGTGCCACTCGCCTCTAGTGTTTCATTTGTGCGACGTGCCCTTCAGGATGCACCACATGCTCCAAGGGTGCCAGTCACCTCTTGACTGATTGGTAGACATCAATTACCCCTGGAGTCAACACTCCACCAGGTGAACTTGTGGGAGATTAAGGGATTCTAAGGAGTAAGGCCCCCGCCTTATTATGCGCCCCTTAGAATCATCGCGAGCGACTGTCGCAGTCTGCCCTTGCGACATCATGGGTCCTCTCGAACTAGGTAATCATTAACCTACAGTTAGATCCACGATGAGAGTGCTAGTAGGCTATGGCAGAGCTTCTTTCCACACATCTCCCTCAACCTCTTTGGTAGTCATGTGTGTGTGGCCCCTTTACTCCATATGTGAGTCTAGTCGACAAGCTATCGTCAGCTTACATCATAAACAATCATGTCAGACATGTCCACATCATATCATCTAGTCAAATGTACTAAAATCATAGTAAAACAATCAAACCCCAATAGCACACTCCCTGACTCGATCCGGAGTCCAAGGGTTCGGTCGATGCCTCTGCATCCTCAAGGTCCAAAACCCTGCACACTCAGTAACACCGAGTCAATAGCACCTGTCTATGTTAATGCAGTAAAACAACATGTCATCTATTATAACGCATCATAATCAAGGAAAAATGTTTTAATATCATAATAGTCCGGATCACTTGCAAGCAAGTGTCCTCAAAGAATAAGTTTTCTTAGTGCGCCAGAGAAGTATGTTACAAATTCGAATGGACTCCAAAATGTGATGAAATTTTTGAGTTGTTAAAATATATTTTAACAAGTGCGGCCATATTAAATATTGCATATATGGATGAAGACTTTGTGGTGTTCACAAATGCATACAAGGAAGGGTTCGGTGGACACCTCAGTTAAAAGGATCATGTGGTATGCTATGAGTCACATAAATTAAAAGAGAATGAGAGAAAGTATGCCACACATGATTTCGAGTTAGAAACCATCATACATTCATTAAAAAAGTGGAGACAGTGCCTCATGGAGAAGATATTTGAGATAAGAACATACCATTATGCTCTGAAATATTTATTTGGACAAACAACATTAAATTCCAGGAAAACTAGATGGATGAAATTTCTTAGTGAGTATGACATTGAAATTAAACATATCAAAGACAAAGAAAATCAAGTGGTTGATGCACTCAATATAAGAGCTATTTAAATTCATGCTTCAACCATAAGCTTGGACAGGACAGGTTTAAAAGAAAAAATTCTTGAAGTAGCAAATTCAGATCAACATTATTTTCAAATGAAAGAAAACTTACAACAAGGTAATTTACAATAGAAATTTAAAAATTATGAATTGAAAGAGGATATAATCCTCTTGTATAAAAGCAAGGTGTATGTTCCAAATTCCATGGAGGTGAAAAATATAGTGCTGAGAGAAATGCACAACGTGCCATATGTTGGACATCCAAGATATCAAAAATCCATTACAATTGTAAGGAGCCAATACTTTTGGCCCATAACAAAGAAAGAAGTGGCTAACTACATATCCTAGTGTATAGAGTGCCAGAAGGTAAAGACATAAGACAAATATCTAGTGGGGATGCTACAACTATTTCCCATTCTAGAATGGAAGTGGGAAATAGTCACGATATATTTTATTACAAAGATGCCCAAAACAATGAAGCAACATGTTTCCATCATGGTGGTGGTGGAGAAATTGATGAAGGAAATACATTTTATTCCCACAAAGACAACACATAAGGCAACAAAGATTGCAGATATTTACATGAAGGAAGTTTCTAGGATACATGGACTACCTAAAGAAATAGTTTCAAACAAAGATTCCAAGTTTACATCCAAATTATGCCAAGGTTTGTTCAAGGCTTTGTGACAAATTTGAATCTTAGTACAACATATACGTAGAGTCAGATGGGAAAACATAGAGGACCAATAGGATAATTGAAGACATGCTCAGGATGTATGTGATGGATCAACCATCGAAATGGGATGACTATATCTACTTAGTGGAGTTTGATTATAATAATGGGTATCATGCCTCATTAAAAATGAGTCCTTTTGAAGCTTTTTATGATAGTAATGTAACACACGAGTGAGCTAGGATAACCCAACAGATAGAGATATCATTGGGCCAAATTTGTTAAAGGAAATGGAAGAGAAGATGAAAAAGTTTAGTTAGAATTTAAAGGCTTCCTTCGATAGGTAGAAAATTTATACAGAAAAGAAAATAATTTCCCTAGATTTTGAATTGGGATAACATGTATTTCTTAAATTTAAAATGAAAAGAAGTTCGATAATACTGGGTTGCTTCTTAAAGCTAGCAGCAAGATATTTTGGTTCCTTTGAAATATTAGAGAAAATAGGGACATTTGCATACATTCTAGCATTGTCTTCATCCATGAGAGTGCATGATGTTTTCCATGTACCATTATTAGGGAAATATGTGGATAACCCTAACCACATAATAGATTGGATTGTGATCTAGGTGGAAAATGAAGGGGATTTCCAGGTGGAACCAGAATGCATCTTGGATCAAAAAGTCAAAGTGATCCGAAAAAAAGACATAGGGATGGTAAGGTTTCAATGGACCTAATATGGTCCTAAATATTCCACACAGGAGCATGAAGAAAATATATGGGAAGAATACTCATAATGTTTTTTCAATTTTGAGGACAATAAAAGTTGAAAAATACAAGACTCCATTTTTGGGCAGCTAGTTTTTAGAACCACATCTCAAAAATTCTAGGTCACTTTCTCTAATAGCCTTGATAAAAGAATGGTGCATCCTGATTGATTAAGGGAAGTGAAGGGGGAACATTCCTTGGGTCGACATGTTGATAAGAGAGATTGATTATGGTTGGCACTACTATTGGAGGGTAAGGATTGCATATTTTTGTTTTATCTTATGAATATTGTGATGTAAATTTATTTATGTATTTCAGTATGGTGCTTTACATTCAGGATTATTCAAAATTGTAGGGGAGGGGGAATGTAACATCCCCACTATATTACCCAATTTAAATTAATGCATAATGTATCTATGAATGTGATTGTGGCCAAGCAACGTAATATTGAGAATGAGTTTTCTATTTTTAATAAATATAATGTGATACCATCTTCTAGGAATGTGGATAGATATGGGGGTTGCATTTTACACAAGAGAAGGGAGTGTGTAAGAGGTGTCCAAGGGGAAAATTAATTGTGGTTATTAATTCAACCCAATTTCCTAAATTTTATTATCATTGGGGATAACATCTAAATTTATGTTTGAGTGTATGACAACCAACCATTTAACTCACATAAGAGGGTGGGTGTGAGAGTCACGTCCCATAGTTATTGGAAATAATGGGGAAGAAGCAATCAACATTGGGTAGAGTGAGCAGTCAATTGTCTTTGGGAAATAGGGGAAATTTGTATGGGGTTTACATGCAATTTTTACACATTTAGTTTTTAGATGAACAACAAGGAGAGAAAATAAAAGAGAGAACCAAAGATTGAACAAGAGGAATGGGAAAATTCTAGAGCATGTTGAAGCATATTGGAGCTGGAAAATGAAGAACTAGGTTGTTAGGCCTGAAGAATGAACTCCTGAGTGATTTTCATTGTAACAACAAGCATTGTTGTTGGTTGTTGGTATTTTTCACGGTAGTGAGTTCCCTTGACTTCCCAATAGAAAGATTCATAGTTACCTAAGTGAGAGAGACCTTGATAAATACATGGTCCACCCTATGGACTCAGAGTAGTACTAATACAGGATTTATGGGTGGACCATGCATTTATGAAAATCCAAGGAGAAAATTAAGGTCCCTAATCTTGTAGGAAAGGACCCAGAATTAATAAGGGCAAGGATCACTTTTCCCATCCAATTATGTTCCCTCTTGATCTCCCAATGGCATCTATAAAAATGAAATCTTAATTAATAAACAATTTAGAGAAATCATAAGTGATTTTCTTCCCATCTGACGTAATCTCTTGCAGCGGGATAATAGAAGGATTGATATTTTCAATTAATCTTTTTGGGGAAAACTCCGTTGAGAGGTTAGCCAACCCTTTTAAATTAAGGGTCAAAAAAATTATTTGGTACCCTCAAAAGGGGAATTTTCTCTAAGAGCCCCTATCAACGATAATTTTTTCCCACATAAGATTTCTAAAGACACATTTTTTTTTATCAATGGACATGTAATATTTCCTTCACCTTTGATTGAATTTAGGTCCTTTCTCTTCAAACAAATCGAATCCCCCTACCACCTTTCCTAAGAAAAATAAGATTAACTTTGTTTATATAATGTATATTATACTCACGTTGATACATTTTCCTTTCTTTTACCTAAGCATGACTTTCCTGTGCATCCCTCTTGTATATAAAAATTTAGTCATGTAGATGCAGGGGGTAATTACATTGACAAAGGCATCAACCACTCGCAACCCACATCGTGCATTTGTTAAGTTCATGTGAATGCAGGACATCCTATCACAAATCCTATTGTGGTCCCAACCTTCTTGAAACCTATATTCCCTCACTTCCATTCCATACTAGTTACCTCACATTCCCACAACTCGCATCCCCACAACCCACATCCTCATAATCAAAATATTTTTTATTTCGTTGAGGCTCATGTGAGAAGATGACATCTGACATTCCTCCCATAGAAATTCTTCCTCCTACATCCTACATTCCGCACACTACTCTTACTTCTCACATTTGCATTCCATGTAATTCCATGCCCACATTCCACATAGGACATGATTGGTGGTTTTGAGGTAATAATAGCATATCTATTGCACACCTCTCACACGACAAGAATGATTGTTGTTAATTAATGAGGATTAATTTTTCATACATTTCTCATCAGTACTTTTGTATGTAAATGACAATTACCATTTAATGAGTAACATGAACCAAGTGTACAAGGGGGAAAATTTGAATAGTATATTGACCCCTAATTTATGACTAGTAGAGCACCTATTGGATGGAAAATATTATTTATACATGCAATAATCGCTCTTTCCTAAACACATTGAAAGTGGAAAAGATGGTGAGAAAGAAAATGAGAGAACCTTTTTGTGGAGATAGAGTGAATCCATTGGCCTAAGAAAGCAAGTTATTCCAATGGTTTATTGGATATAATTTGCATTATAATATTTTCCCTGAAGGTAAACTTAATTTTTTTTTATGGAATTTGGGGATAGCTAAGGGTAGTTGAAAACCTAAAGTGTTTGACTTTAGAGAAGTTATATCATGATGTGCTTGAAGATTTGTTTCAAAACATCGAATAATCAAGGTAAAGAAGAGTGGAAGGACTCCTATCCTTTTGACACTCAATATGTTTATAATGATGCTATGACTCCCAGAACCAAACAAAGACCTGGATATTTCCGAGGTAGACTCCTTCCTGGATGCTCAAGGTGGTGGTGCAAATATACTCATGGATTTTTTGGTCCAACCTTCTCTCAGACGCTTGATCCCTAGCAAGATTAATACATGTATGTTGGCTCATCCATATAAATATTTTCTGTGTATTTTTTCATCACTAATCTATAAAGAATAAAAAAATTCCATTCCCAAGTATATTTTATATGTCCTCCATTACTTGGCATGAGTAGGGGTCATTTTCGATTGGGCCCAGATTATTTAAAATAAGATTTCCCACCAATTTTCAAAATAAATTTAGACTAATAGGTTCTACAGGACCTATCACTTGGTTCTTCTTTTGTTTTACTATAATACATTCGAGGGAATTACTCCAAAGGGAAACATCAATTTTGATGAAGATCCAACTTAATTTTTGTACCCCAAATTATGGAAACATAAGACACTATTTTATTTTTACCAAAACCCAAGATTCCTTTGTTAAGGAATGCATAAGTACACTCATTGGAATTGAACCATCTTGGGTGATAGAGGCGACCATAGATTTTCTCGTGGGAAAGGGAGTATGTTTGTTGGACGAACAATTCACACACATAAGGCTCTTTGGTTTTTAAGTGAAGCCCCTTCTTCTTCCTGATTTTGTTTGTTATATATTCTTTCTTTATGAGTTATGTAGATAGTATAGGACATAATATTTGTTCTTCAATGAGAAGGGGAAGTGGCAATCTATTGTCATACATTTCGATATTATCGATATTACAGTCAAGAGTTCATCAAGCATGACTGAGATGAAAAGGTTCTTTGAGTCTTTTAATATGAAAGAAGCTGAAGCCCATAGTGGTTTTTATATTCAAGGCATTTTCACCACTCATATGGTTTCAATCGAATACACCTAATTTTTTAATTGGTTGGAAGAAATCATAGGAGGTAATGACAATAAGGATAGTCATGTCGAAGCCAATGTTATGGCCACCCCAAGCAGGGATAAATTAATGTAGAAACCTGGGATAATATTATTAATCCTTAATATGAAAAATATGAAATGTTTAGCAATACTTTTATAAAATATTCAAATTTCTAAGGATTTTATATATTTTCTATAACATTTTGGTGATTTTTAAGGTACAATAATTTTATTCTATGAAATTTGGGAGAATTCTTTTTAGAAAAAATGGAAATTGGCGAATATTGTTTTGGGAAAACCATGGAAAATAGCCCATTTTCAAACTTTTGCCCCTAAAATCAGCTATGAACCTTGTTAGAACTCTGCAAATGTGTTCATATGATAAACATACGACAAATGTAACTTTAACTTTGAGACCCAAAACTAGCCTTTCAGATCTAGAGAGGGCTCTCTCAAGAGGCATGATCTCCACGCGAGATATGGCTCTTAAAACAATGGCTATATTTAACACCTTTGATATAATGGGTTATGGTTATATTGGAGCAAGAAAGTAAAACTTGGGCTATGGAGTCGATTCAAGAAAATGACAGAAAAAATGACTCGGTGACTGAACTTGAGAGGATAAGGCTAAGTGAGCAATAGTCTTCAGTGTAAAATCGTAATGTGGCAAGGAGAAAATACAGGAAAGTAACTCAGAGCACCGCTGCAGGAGAATTCAGAGTTAACATTTAGAAGAAAACATTTTGTCTAAGTGGAACGAATAAGGTGTGTTGCACAGTGAATCCACATGTTCGAAAATTCATTCTGAAATAGACCGAAACATATATGGAAAAAGATAACAAGAAGTGCAAACACAAGAAAGGGAAAACAATACATCCAACTGCTACAATTAGAATCTTTTCATCAAAGTTGCAGGACTTTTGAATTAAGCTTCAGTCGAACTCAAATTACATACAATAGCTATGGTCTATACTAAATTTTCCAACAAACCTAGCTTACATTGAAAAGATCAAATATCTAAACTAGGGCATCGCTTGGGCTACCCTATTCTTCTAACTGCTATCTCTATAAACTAAGGAACTGACTATTATACATTACAAAAATCTTCATATATTTTTTCCAAAAATAGACAAAGATCCATTTAGGCTACATCAAAATCGTTATAATCCACCACGAGGATTTGGTTTTTCGATCGAGTATCTGGGTAGAAAAATGTCTTTCAGAGTCCCGTTTTCTGCTGTAGCGACTTTGATCTTCTTCCATGTGTTCATTTGTTGGGGGGATGTGTGCATGACAAGTGGATGTAGATAGTCACGGTTGTTACTAAAATGGTGAAACGCCTTGGGCGATGTTTCCTTCAAAATTTCTAAGATTTTTATTTTGTTTGAGAATACAAGAAAGAACTCATTTGGTATTGTTTTTTCTACTCCCTAGCGATATCTGTGCGGGCTATCTCTTCATTCGCTTCACATTCCCTGGAGTGTTTGGAATTCCTCTCTTCCGAGAGCTTTTGTTCTTCAAACAGTTGTAAAATTGTGTCTTGCACCTCCCATAATTGTCTTTTTAGTCATGTCTCATTCCCCTCGTGACCTTGTGCTATTGATGCTTTTGTGATCTTCGTCGCTAGTCGTTGCCTCAGTTTCCTATTTTCTTGGTACAATTCATTGATGGATAGATTTGATTTCTTCAACTATTGAGCTATATGTTGATCATTTGAGCTCAAGGCATCCATCCTCCTCATCCTTCTCCTACTTTCTCGGATGGTACATTCTAAAGTCTCCAGGCAGACAGCATGCATAAGTAACTTTTCACCAATCGATTCTGCATGCGGTTCATATGAAAGTTTACTTTCCACAGCTTCCTTGTTCTTCCTTGGTCTGCCTCTTCTCCGAGGTATCCGTTGCTGAGGAGACAAGGTTTCCACCATCCTTCCTTCATGTGCAGTTTCTTCCATTCCAAGTCCTGATCCGTGTGATGTTATCGTTCCCATAGGTGAAGGAAAAATCTACCTTTCACCTTTTGGGAAACCTGTTTTGAGAAAAATGAATCCCAATCGCTCTGAGGTTCAAGTCTGGCGATCCTTCCATTGTGTGTACCCTTATTCATGTTCTGAGAGGTCGCCATAACGCAACCAGTATTTGTCTTGCATGCAGTGTATCGAGTGGATGCCCTACATGGGGAATTCGATCGACATTGACTTGTGGGAGAACTCACAGACGAAGCCTGAATCTAAATTCTTGAATGTCCTATGTGAAACACCTCTGGGATTTATAATGGATCGGGTGAAAATGGGAAACGTGTCGAAGGGCACTAAGTTCATGGAGACTATATGTTCCAAATCGAATCACAGATCTTCCATAACACCTCTCTCTGTACAAAGTACATGTGGCAAGATTTTCAAGGAATACGTGATGAAAACGTTGCGATTTTTCATTCCTTTGGCCTTCATGATGAACCGATAATAGTCACAACATTTACCGATGTGACTTCCATTAACTAATTGACTTGACCTAGGGCACATAGAGACTAATTGTGAAGGTACCCGACCTTCTGGAAACGACATGCCTATACCATTTACGCATGTTTTTTACTCTAACATCCCTTCCCATTTCCAAGGGCCAACCGACCACTTCCTGACTTTGACCCTTTCATTTCTACATACCTGAATTCACATGTTTGGACACATGGGACATTGCCCAACTGAAAACCGACTCTAAACAGAAAGAAAAATGGTGATACTAACAGCTGGCTCCAACGGGGATGTTATCCTCCCCGCGAGGTAGCAAAGAACATTAGAGAAGGTGCCTGACCATTGGGCCTTATTTTGAGTCTTCAACATTGAAATATGAAAAACATGACACAACCTAAACCTATTGAAACAGTTTCTAAAAAGACTTAGCATCAAACTTAGGGCCTTCACTTTGGGCTTCAATTTTATGCTGACGTACTGAATTGACATAAAAGAAAATGACTATATACAATGACAGATGGATTAAACAGAATTTATTACATCAGATAATGTTTGAGGAACCTTCCATTTACAGGCCCCCAACCAAGGCATTCTTCGTTTAATCCTTCTAAGAAACAAGAATTGTTGCTGCAATATGTGTTGATTTTGAATGGACCTGTCCAAAGGTGGTTGAACTTTCTTTTCTTTCCTTTTTCCTCATTCCTCACATCCCATCTCAACACTAGATCACCCAACCAAGAATCCTCTGGCTTGGAACACTTGTTGAAATATTTCTTCATCTTTTCTTGGTGGATCTGTGATTGATGGTACACTTGTTCCCTCATTTGTTGTGTGTGAACCAACTAGTTTATTCTTCTATGTGCGTCATTTGGTTTGACCTCCTACGCTTGCAACAATTTTCTGATGGACATTCCCAGTTTAGTAGGAAAAATGGCATGTGCACTGTACACAATCTAGAAAGGCGACATTGAAATGGATTTCTTGGTGGTAACCCGATCTCCCCACAACGCGTAGATACTATTTTCATGCCAAGCTTTCTTATTGTCTTGCAGCAACCTTTTGATGATCCTGGTTAGTCTTTTATTCAAAGATTTTTCTAACTCATTTCCTTGTGGGTAGTACGAAGTAAAATTCCCCAGGGTTATGTTGTAATCCTAAAAAAAAATTTCCATCCTCCTAGACTTGAATACGGCCACATTATCTGTTATGATATTGACGAGACACCCAAACCGTGACAATATGTTCATCTCCAGGAATTGGATGATTACTGTGCCGGTAGCGTGTTTCCTAGTGATCGCTTCTATCCATTTTGTGAAATAGTCAGTGGCCATGAGTATCCATTTGTGTTGTGACGAGGATGGTGCATTTATTTCCCCTATGAAATCCAAACCCCACTGCATGAACGATGCCCTGACTGAGATCATCTTTAGTGGCAGGGGTTATAGCTTCCTTCTCCCATCGAAAATATGACATCCGTGATAGCTAGAGACTTCTTTGTACACATCTATGAAGATGGTAGGCCAATAGTATCCCTCCCTTAGGATTTCTTGCGTAGTGGTTTTCCAGTAATGGTGCCCCCCACAGTCGCCTTTGTGAAATTATTTTATGGCTTGCTTCTCATCATTCTGTAGCAAACAGCTTAGCAACATTCCCTCGAGATCTTTCTAGTAGAGTGAGTTGTCTAGGATGTAGAACTTAACCACTTCAAGATTGAGAAATATAGCCTTAATATTACTAATGCCAGAAGGGGCCTAGCGATTGTTCAATACATAGATGATATCCAAAGAATTGACAAAATCCTGGGACACCTGTGCAGTCACTTCTTCTTGAGGAATCTCTGATAGATCAATGATGAAATTCATTCCCACCACATCACAATCAGACTGCGCTATTATCTTTTCGAGACCCTTACCCTTAATTAATTTCGTAGGCTTGATCTCTAGGTCATATTCCAGCATGTCCCCTATCTGCTTGCCTCTCCTTCCTTCGGGGTCGGGATGAGTCAGGATATCCTTTACTGAGTTGTTGGGCACATAAGCAATGATGTGGGAATGAAATATGTACGTCATGAACTCCTTCAAATCCTTTACTATAGTGTACACTTATTTTTCTAGGATGGCGTACCTTTAGGCCCAGAATCAACGCCTCATATTCGACCATGTTTTTTGTGCACTCGAACACGAGCTTGTATGAGCGCATTTTTGTGCACGCTTCAAGGGGGTTTACCCACACACCAGCCCCAACCCCTTCTTTGTTGATTGCACCATCAAAACTCATGTTCCGTATCTCTTTTTTCATGCGGTCCTCCAAGTCAGCGCACTCTTCTACTTTCTGCATAGTTTCTTCTTCGACTATGATGATGATTGTTTTATCTTATTCTTCAAAACTCAGATCATTGTAGAGTATAGAAGAACCAACATCAGTATCGATGTATTATATGGGATGGTTATTTGGCTATGTCTTCTTGCTCACCATGTTCTTTAGCAGGACCTCTCTATACAACTGTCTTTCCTGGCCAAAGATCGAAATGGTAGCGTACGACATGTCCATTTGCAGGGTTCCCTTTAACTCTGCAGCCCATGATCTCAATAGCAGCATGCCAAAATTTGGGGGTATGTTTTCCACGACCACATCCATCACCATGTTCTTCGAAAGGATCTGGGCCAGCGACATGAACAAGTCTTTAATAAGACCCAGGCACTTGAATTTCCTCGAGTTAAAAGAGAAAAGGTCCTTGTAAGGTATAGTGATATCCTAATCCAGTTCATCCATGATCACCTTTGGCATGAGGTTACGTGATGCACTGGAATCCAGTAGGGTGTTATGAAGGGTCATGTCATGAACCTTCAAACTGACATAGAATGGAGGTATGTCCTTAGTATCACTTGTCTTCTTGATGCACGGACCAAAAAGAATAGCAAGGTGATCATATTGAACATTCATAGTGTCAGGGGTCCCTCCCATTTTTATCGTTTTGATAATTTTATCCCGGTATTCACCCTTTCTAATAAGTTCATTGAAGGGGACAAAATTTTAATTTTATCCATTTCATGTTCAAAGTTAAAGGGAGGGTAGACGTTATTTACCTCTTTTCCACCCGCTTCTCGACTTGCTTCTAGAGTTTTCTTCAGGGCTTCTTCCTTTGAATTTACCTTTTCCATCGCATCCTTGTTCACATTGTTCGGCCTTGGTCGACTTATGGAAGGGGTGTCCACCTAAGGTTTCCTTACAGGATTCATCTGTTCAAGCTCGATGGATGCTTTTGTTCTCCTGAGGTTATACATCTTCCGAAACTACATGATGGCATTTTCATACCCCTTTTAGAACTCTTCTGTTTCCCAGGACATGGAGTCATCAGTTTCCCCAATCCATGCATCATCTATATCCAGCATAAAATCGTCGTTTCTGCTCATGTACCGGTCATGTTCTCTCTTCGTCAGAAACAAGCATAGATTCTTGTCATCACAACAATGAATTTGATCCTCAAACATTTGATCGAAGTATTCATCCATGTAGTTGTTTTGGAACGAAGGCCTTGTTTGTTGGTCGCCTTGATCTCTCTGCTCCCTCTATTCCCTTTTCCTGATCTGAGGGACTTGAACCCTTGTGAGGTTCTAATTTCGGGGTTGGGGGTCCTGCTGCTCCTTGGCGGTGAGTTTGTTTCCCACAAACATTTTCTCCATCAATTTCTCCATGGTTCTCATAATTAAGTCAAACTTTTTGTCTGTGGATCTTGATGTTGATGGTTGTGAGTCTCCTTGGGGACTCTTATCGCCTCTATTGAATCTTTGTTTGATCTTCCCCTAGGCCATCATATTTACCTCGAATTCGATCGCATTGCTCATTATCATGTCCAAACTTGTTGATCTTATTTTTCTCAATAGCAAGGAGAAATTATTGTCGAAAGAGTCAACGTATCACAAGTGCGTAGCCTCGGGAGGTGGTTCGACTTCTATCAAAATCGAGTCATAAACTTTCATGAAATGGGATGAGAATTATTGCACTGTCTCTTATGGTGCCTTCTTCATGTTATTGTACTACGTTAAAAATTGCAAGGGGTTCTTCTTGTCTGCCCATATTTTAATGAAGGCCGTTTCAAATATCGAAAAGTCCCAAATAGTAGTTGGTTGCAGGGATTTAAACCACTTTCTCACCTCCCCCAAAAAACTTTGCGCGAACAACCTCATTTTCATGTCTCCATATTCTACCTCCTCTGGGTCAACGAAGTCATTGAACCAATCCAGGTGCTTCTAGGATGAAATGTTCCCAGCAACATCGTAGAGCTCAATCCTCTGGTTGTAATTCTGAGGCAAGTCATGTAGTTGGGATGGAAGAATGAGAGGGTAAAATATGTTGGCCATGTCTCTAGGAGGATTTGGGGTTTTAGGGATGTTATTAGACACTAGTTATTGGAATATCTTCTGGTCGAAAACTATCTCATCTAAGTTGGTTTCAACTTAGACCTAAACAAGGTTTTCCCGAATAACTCATCAAACTCTAGGTCGACAATTCTTTCCATGTCGTCTTTAGGTAAGGACATGATTCTATCAAAGAAATAGAAAGGGTCTAGAGCTTGCTCTCTATTAATGCACATAATCTTCTCGGTGTCGTACATAGGCTCCATAGGGTTCGGGTCAGGATTTTCTTTGGTATAGATCGTCTTCGGAGCCAGGGTTCCTGAACTCCATTAATTTATGCTACTGGTCTTTTCAATTGGAGTCACTAGGGTAAAGTTTTTAGCCGATATGGATGTTTGTCCCTCTGTTACCCTAAAGGGTCAAACTGCAACTTTAGTCGTTCTCCCAGGGAAAATCTATTCAATTTCATTCCCCGACAACGACGCTAGAATGTTAGCACTCTGTAAATCTATTTGGTTGATAAACAAATGACGAAGGTAACTTTTTCACCCAACTTTGAGACCTGAATCTATCCTTTCAGATCTTGAGAGGGCTCTCTCGATAGGTGTGATCTCCATGTGGGATATGGCTCTTACAATGGTGACTAGATTTAACACCTTTGATATAATGGGTTCTGGTTATATTGTCACAAGAAAGTAAGACTTGGGCTATGGAGTTGATTGGAGAAAATGACAGAAACAATTGACTCAGTCACTGAACTTGAGAGGATAAGGCTAAGCGAACAACAATATTTAGTGTAAAATCATAATGTGGTGGGGAGAAAATACAAGAAAGTAACTCGGAGCACTGCTGCAGGCGAATTCAGAGTTAACTTTTAGAAGAAAATGTTTTCTATAAGTGGCACAAAAAAGGGGCGTTGCGTAGTAAATCCACAGGTTCAAAAATTCATTTTGAAATAGACAAAAAATAGATATGGAAAAACATAACAGGAAGCACATACGCAAGAAAGGGAAAACAATACATCCAACTGCTGCAATTAGAATCTTTTCATCAAAGTTGCAGGACTTTTGCATTAATCTTCGATCGAACTCAAATTACATACAATAGCTATGGTCTATACTAAATTTTCCAGCCAACCTGGCTTACATCAAAAAGATCAAATATATAAACGAGGGTGTCTCTTGGGATAACCTACTCTTCTAACTTCTATCTCTACAAACTAAGGAACCAACTTTTCTACATTACAAAACTCTTCATATTATTTTTTCCAAAAATAGAAAAAAATCCATTCAGGCTACATCAAAATCGTTATAATCCACTACATGGATTTGGTTTGTCGATCGGGCATCTGGGTAGACAAACGTTTGTTAGAGTCCCATTGTCAGTTGAAACGGCTTTGATATTCTACCGCATGTTCATTTTTTGGGAGGAAGTGTGTGCTAGAAGTGGATGTATACAGTCATGGCCATTACTAAAATGGTGAAACGCCTTGGGCGATGCTTCCTTCAAAATTTCTAAGATTTGTCTTTTGTTTGCAAATATAAGAAAGAACTCGGCTAGTCTTGGTTTTTCTTCTCATTGGCGAGAGCCATGTGGGATATCTCTTCAACCACTTCACATTCCCTAGAGTGTTTAGCATTCCTCTCTTCTGATAGTTGTTGTGCTTCACATAGTTGTACAATTGTGTCCTGCGCCTCTCGGAGTTATCTTTTTAGCCACGTCGCATTCCCCTCACAACCTTGTTGCCTTAGTTTCCTATTTTCGTGGTACAGTTCAATGTTGGATATCTTTGCTTGCTTCAGTTGTTGAGTTGTCTCTTGATAATTTGAGCCCGAGGCATCCAAAGGCTCCAGGCGAACAATGCTCATAAGTAACTTTTCAACGATTGATTGTGCCTGCAACTCAATTGAAAGTTTAGTTTCCACAACTTCTTTGTTCTTCCTTGGTCTTCCTCTTCTCTGAGGTATCCATTGTTGAGGAGACAAGGTTTCCACCCTCCTTCCTTCCTATGTAGTTTCTTCCATTCCAAGTCCTGAGAGGTGTGATTTCGTCATTCTCGTAGGTGAAGGAAAAATCTCCCTTTCACCTTTGGGGAAACATGTTCTAAGCGAAAATGAATCCCAATCACCTTGAGGCTCGAGTCTGGAGATCCTACCACTATGTGTACCCTTCTTCATGTTCTGAGAGGTCTCCATAATATGATCGGTATCTGTCTTACATGTAGTGTATTGAGTGGATGCCCTAGATGGGGAATTCTATCGACCTTGACCTGTGGGAGAACTCAGAGATGGAGCCTGAATCTAAATTCATGAATATCTTGGGTGAAAAAGCTCTGGGATTTATAATTGATGGGGTTGAAAGGAGAAACGTGTCACAGGGTATTGAATTCATAGTGACTAGATGTTCCAAATCGAATTGAAGATCCTCCATAACACCTCCCTATGTGCAAAGTACATGCAATAAGGTTTTTGGGGCATATGTGATGCGACCGCCGCAATTTTTCATTCCTCCGGCCTTCATGATGAACCGATAATAGTCACAACATTTATCAATGTGAGATCCATTAACTAAGTGACTCGACCTAGGGCACGTAGAGACTAATTTTGACAGTACCCGACCTTTTGGAAATGACATGCCCATACTGTTTACACATGTTTTTGACTCTGACATCCCTTCTCGTTTCCAAGGGCCAATCGGGCACTTGCTGACTCTGACCCTTTCATTTATACGTACCTGACTTCACATGTTTGAAAACATGCGACATTACCCAACTGAAAACTGACTCTAAATGGAAAGAAAAATGGCAGTGCTAACAAACCCAAGAAAAACCACATCCAAAAAAGAAGTGAATCACCCTCAATGATTTACATACAAGGGAAAGTTCAAATGTCGGTGAAATTGAGGTCTCTCTCCTAGAGGAGAACAAGAAGATGCAACATAAACAAAGGGGCATATCTATAGCCAATGTCAAGGCTGGAATGGTTCATCACTCCCATAAGAGTTCCTCTTTGGGCCACAATAATCAGGAAATTAATGCTGGCATAAGAGAGAATAATGAGGGATGTGTGGGTTATGGAGATGGCGGGGATCCCCCTTGATATGAGTTGTAGATAATGCATGTTGTTACTTGCGTTCCCAAGAGAAAGAGAATTCTTGATGGCGGAAATTCTCAAGAACCTAGGGGTTCAGAAATGAAAGTGATAGACATGGAAGTAGATGAATTCAATTATGTGCCCACACGGGCTACACGAAAAATAGAAGAAAGCAAATTGATAGCAGAGGAGTGTGTTGTTACAAGGAAAATCTCTCAATGGAAAGGGGTAAACCACAATAGACGTAAATGACTGTAGAAATCAACTCTAATCCCAGGTATGATATATAAAAACTATGCTAACAAGATAAGATGAAGAGCCTACCTTGTCGAGACGTTCGATGAAGTCCACTATTGAGAACTTAACTCAAATCAATACACCTGCAACTTGTCCTCAACAACCAAGAAAGGCAAGTATATGTTGATAATTTATAAAGTTAGAAATTCCCATATGCCCATGGAATAACAATTAAAATATTTGCAAGATATTAATATGACGAGAAAAGAGTATTTCTATTAAAATGTAATCAACAGAAGTGAATGAACTAGAAACTTCTATTTCATAATGTTTTGAAGCAAGAAACTAATTCCCTTCTAGGTGGGCCTCCACCACTTCAATCCTCCACCAAAGGAAAGATCATATAAGAGAGACAATGAGGTTCTCAATCAAGTAGGGATGAGCCATGGGGTTGAACAATGTGTTCAGACTTAAAAGGACAAATTGATGCAAACTCAATATGAAGTGAATAATTTATCCAGAGTAACTTTGCTCTCAAAGTTGAATTGTTCTCCTCTTTTACACAACTTGGATATGGCCCATTTATAGCCTTTAAGTGGAAATGAATGGGTGATTCAGAACATGTCTAATATATGGAAGGTCAAGGATCATGGATCCTGTGATGTGACATGGAAACCTGACAATGTTTTTTTAATTTTGGGCACAAAACTTGATGTACACGGGTTGTAACATTGCAACTTGCATATACACATGTTGTATAATAGTTAGGGCATGTATCTGTGGAAAATTATTGTTTCTATCTCTGGGATTTGCAAAAAGAGACTTCAAGTCTGCATAGGGAAATGGAAAAAGGCCTTCTGATCAAATTTGCATAGGGTGAGGCAAATATTGCTATAACATTGGCCCAGGAGGGGAAAATAGATTTCAAGGAAGAATATGTGACACTTCACCATGCCAAATATCATAAATATTCCAATAAATTATAAATTTAAAGCGTTGAACTAAAGGATAAAAGAGTGATAGGAAAATGGAGGTTTGAAATCTAACTCAAAGGTCTAAGGTCATAAGAGGTTTTCAAGTTTCATCAGTCCATGGGTGAGGCACTATCCCACTTGATAACAGAGATGGATTTAGACAAAAATTATATTGGAGAAGATGAAAAGGGAACTCAAAGCTACCCTTACCTGAAGCATTATTTGTTGAGATATTATCTATGAAATTCCTATATGAATTCCATG
Source organism: Picea mariana (assembly GCA_032191745.1). Classification (NCBI taxonomy): domain Eukaryota; kingdom Viridiplantae; phylum Streptophyta; class Pinopsida; order Pinales; family Pinaceae; genus Picea; species Picea mariana. Next base: position 204,456 of record JASDQU010737850.1, read on the forward strand.
AACAAGTGACCAGATCAAGCTCTAAGGTCACCAGGGATGTTAATATATTTATGGGTGTTAGGAAAAAAATTTCTAAAAACATTAATAAAAGAATTGACATAATCATGGAAGCTCTAGATATTTCGATAAAAGTAGGTGTCATGATAGGAAGAGTCTGTTCATTCAAGGAATTCTTGTAGAAATATTTGCAAACTCGTGAGCATTTTAAAAAAAATGAAGTATTTCCATTGCAAGGATATAAAGTATGGATGAGCATATGAGACAGATATCCCTTATCAAAAAATATTAAAGAAAATGTAGGTTTGTTGGCTCAAAAGGATTAATACCCTCCAATAATTGAGCATCACTTGAAATGCTCTTGACAAAAGGAGAAGTTCATTTCCTCTGAGGGTAACAGATATAGTCCAAGAACTTGAAGGCCCACCTACGAAAAGGGATTCCATGTTGTTAATGAGAGGTCAAATTTAAGCCAATCTAGGTATAGTAAGGGTTGCATGGGGAACAAAATTCGATGATCTCGCAAATTTTTCAAAGGAAAAAATATGACACTAGCTGGTCAATTTCATGAATGAGTATGAACACCAATATCATCCATTACACAACAACAATGTGAAATGTTGAATAATATTGAATATGAGTTGCTTATATTTAGCATGACATAATATATAACCATAGTGCCATTACGCGAGTATATTCAATAATGGCTAAAGGGTGCATTGGAAGAGATAACTAACCCACCTTGTTCTTGAATAGTAAATAAACATTTATGATAGTTTGGACCAATGGTGTTGCTTCTTATTTAAAGAGGAATTGAACCATCCTCCCCTACTTCCATTTTTATGAGTATAAGCCTTGTTTGAAGAATTCCCTTTTGTTTTCTTCTGTCTTAGTCTGCAATCATCTAATATTGTTATCCAAATTCTATAGTTTGTGTACAAGATTTATTGTTGATTGTTTCCTTCTATCTTCCAAATTACCTCTTTGCAATATATGGCTCAAAACAACCCTATCTCAATTCATTATTTTCTCATTACGAGTATTATGTAATGTTGATTTGGCATAAATTTTGTTTGATCTTGAACAATCAGTTTATATTTATTATTTAAACTCCACAGAGAGATATTTTGGAACTCATCACTTTTGTGGTTTCTAAATTTTATCTGAGCATGGAATCTTGATAATGAGTTTCCTTTACATCTATTTGATATGAATGTCACAAAATCCTTTAAAGTTATATGAAAAGGACCATCTTTGTTGCTCTACGTTTTTTTTTGTATTGCTTCAAATTTACTACATTCTCTGGGGATGATATGGAAAATGGTTATCATGGAATAAGAGTAATTTTGTTTTCCTTCCTCATGATTGAAAATTTTTCCCTTAATATTTTATTTGCTTGTTCCACTTACATGTATTAAATGTTTATGAAGAACAAATCTTATGTTTAGAAATATTGATATAATTGTTATCTAAGCAAGAAATAGAGGAGCATCACCTCTATCAAAATGAAGAGGGTATCTCAAATTCCCATGAGAATTACCTATGAGGTTATCTCTTGTCCTAGACAAGAAAATAGATCAAAAAATTCACTAGTTCCAAAGGATTGGAATCATGTATATCCTTCCCATCCAAGTCAAAGGAAATATTAGGGTTTGCAAAGGATCCTTCTAGATCTTCACAAACATCCAATACCTATCTAATTCCAGGAATAGGTATGAGGGGATGGGGGGTTAGGGATTTTTATTCTAAATAGGTTGGAAAAAACTCACTGGGATACTTTGAAAATTTTGTTCCAATCTCATTTCCCCAAGACCCAAAAATGATATTTTCCAAAGAAATACTTTGAGATAAAAAGTGAGACTGGTGTGTCTTACCACATTTTGTATTAGCCTCCTTGTTATCACTAATTGTTTCTAGGTTTGGCTCCTTGTGATATCCTGGATTTGAGGTTTGTAAATATTCTTCTAGATGCCAAAAATGATTACCGTTAGGGGTCACTTGGACCCCCACATATTCTTTTCTTCAAGAAATTTGGATTATTTCCTATTCGATCATCTCCAAACCTCTATAAATTTTTCTTGTTCCCCAAATATTCTGGTAGATTGGGTAGTTACAGTATGCAACTAGGTGCCCATAATAGTGTCAACTCACACATCTGAAGGGTACTTTTTAGTAGTCCAGGTTAAAATGAAAAACATAAACAACCCTATGGATATCCATTGTCTCTGCCAAACCTTTGCTAACCTCCAACATGACCATAATGTAAGCCATTCCATAGTATCATGTTTCTATATGTGTTAGGTTTTTTTAATAATATTTTGCTAAATCATTGCCTATTTCCTCAAAATCATCTTTGGACCAAAAAATCAAAGTAAGCCCAAGAATTCAAACCTCCAATAGTAGAATGTCCAGAATGTTCAATATAGCATCAAACTCAATGTGTCATTTCTTTAATAATAGAGTTTGTACTGAGCCCCATCTCCAGTGTTGGTGCAAAAATTTATTTTCTTCTTTTATTTTCCTAAACACCTAAACTATCCATCCTTTGACCAATATCATGGTTCGTGGGTTGCATCCCACTAAAATTTAAAATTTTATCTTTGTCTAAGCCTTCAATTACTCATTCCTCATTCTTTTAAAAAGAAATTTCCATACCAAGGCTTTATCCCCCATCTCCATTATATCATTTAATTTTGTTTTTCCTCCTAAGTTTAGGCTAATTGTTTCCAGGGATAATTTTAGGGGCTAAATTTCACTCATAGGCTAATTTTCCAAGGTTTTTCCCAAAAACGAATTTGCTATTCTAAAATGATTCGCCCAAATTCTATAGGATAAAATTATTTTACCTTAAAAATCGCCAAAAATGTATACAAACTCTATAAAATCCTTAGAAATTTGAATATTTTTACAAAAATATCGCCAAACATTTTATAGTTGGCATATGAAGGATTAGTAAGATTGGCCAGGTTTCTACATTTTAAAATAAATTTCCATCCTTAAAATCATCCCCTGGCCCTTTTTAATAGACTTGCATTGCTTAGGTTTCATTGATCCCTCCTAAGAATGTAACCCTACAACCTCAAAAATCAAAGGGACTCTACTCATAAGCTTTCAATCTAGCATTTAGACAACAAAACTAGAAATAAAGAAACCATCCTTTCTTTTGACTACACAATTACATTGGGTTTTGAACTCATTACTAAACTTGGTCTAAGGGTTTGCAACAACACACCTTGAATGCATCTATCCCCCATCCTATTTTCAGTAGGAGATAAAGGTCTACAAATATGTTGGATCGAAGTCATAAAAATTTGCATGGGGTGAGGCACTTGGGCATTGATGATCCTATGAAGGATCACTATAGGATCCCGTCAACCCTTCCTCCACTTGTCCGATGGGAATAAATCCATGATATGTAAACTTCTGAGCCAACTCACCTAAAATGGCTATAGTATTATTCTCTAGAAAATGGTAGACTAGCTAATAAGTAATACCAAAGTCCAACGTGCCTCCCAATATACCAATCCCTAGCTGGACTAGATTTGTTGACCCTCCGTTACGTCTACTAAACAATCTATTTCATCCTCCTTCATACCCATTCTCCAATACTTGTTGACCCTTCATGACACCTTCATGATCAAATATCACCATGGAAAACCCTATTTACAACTTGCATATACCCTCCTCTCATGTGAAAATCATCGCCTTCTTACTTATCAAGAATTACATTTTTATTAAACCTATATTTGTCATGCACTAACAAGTTTCAAATTTATTGAAGTATCGTATTTGAAGTTTCACATATGGACTAAATTGATATTGATTGGTTTTTGAAAATGTGGAGGTGGTCTCTTATTGCACAAAGATTGTTAGGGTGAAAAGACAATGAGTTAAAGAATAAAACTTGTGTCAAGAGAAAAATGTTGAGCACGAGACTCAATCTACACATTGATCATTCCTTTTTCCTACCACTCAAAAAAATCACATCCTTCATCTCTTTTAACTTTCAAGGAGGAAAACCTAGTATTTAGAGATCGAGAATGACATAGGGAGATGAGTTCTTCCAACATGACCACTTGGAAAGATTGCTTAATTGAGCCCTCCAATTCTAAGGATGAAGAGCATCCCAAACTCAACGATGTCAATGCTTTTAATGCATCTTTTCAATAGCTATGATTTCTAAAGGTATTCCTCATTGTTTTAATGGTTCAAATCCCAAATATACTTCATTGTAGACCAACTATAGTTTGTCTCACATGCAAGTATCATTTCATGTGAATAACGGTGATAAACATGTTGATTGTTGGTTTTTCCTCACTTTTAATTGATGTTCATTAATAGGATGGTTTGTTTTCAAGTTTTTGTTCTATCTCCTGCTAGTTTTCAGTAATGAAATCATCAATAATTATCAGTACTATGTGCATTACTCTAAGATTGAAAAAAAATGATATCCTTTCTAGTTCCCATCACATAGTTGTAAAAAACATTTGAAATCATTTATTCTATCAATTGATTATTTGAAACTAAATAAATGAAAAAGAAAAAGTAGCAACATTTATGTTGTCAGTTTTTGTGTCCGTTTACTTGAGGATTGAAAAACATACATTTTTGTAAATGAAATTGGCTAACATAAACAATTAGATGCCATGGTGTAGCGTCTTGGTGCATGCTCAAAGGTTGGATCAAGGTTAAATGTTGGATCAAGCTCTTTCTTGTGTGTATGCCACAATAAAAGTGAAAAAATAGCACCATGGGCCTATTTTTTTTATTATTTAAGAAAAACAAGTAGTTGGGCTCAATCAATCTTTTAACCCTTGATTAAGAACTTAAAAAATACATAGATGAAAGTTAAGATTTCATTGTTTTCACATGCTCTCTTTCCAAAGAGTGAGATGGATGCTCATGGATTGACCATTCTGGTCAAGTTGATGGCCCCCATTAAATTTCAAGCTAGGGTATTTTTCTTTTGTTATTTTATAGATTTACCAACTTCAATAAGAATATTTTACATTCTTTCCATATAGAACAATAGAACCTCACCTTTCTTGGAAGAATTGTTTCATTATACCACATATCATATTGCAACATTTCCAACTTGTTTGACACTAAATATTTAAAGCTTGTGCCATCTAAATTTTGGGTAGCCTTCAAACTTTTCACACTTGTCCATTTCCATTTCACTTACATTTAGAGGTTGTCTTAGTCACTCCACAATGGTGTTGTCCATTTCACTTACAATTAGAAGGTGTCTTGGTCATCCCACAATGGTGTTGTCCATTTCACTTACATTTAAAGGGTGTTTTGGTCATTCCACACTCATGTTTTGAGTTATTCACTATTGAATTTCTATATATTATGAGTATAGTCAATTTTAATGTAATCAATTTTAGATATATATATATATATATATATATAAGCCATCCCATCTCTTGTAACCCCATTCTAGATTTACTCGAAAATTTCTTAAAATTCTTGTTTCTTGCAACTTAGGAGAGGAATTTCCTTCCCAAGAGAGAGTGCTTCCCTTACATACATATATCTCTATCTTAAAACTAATTTCCTTGAGCTCTTTTAACATGGCTGGGTGGCAATGATTCGAAAATGAATCTATATGCATTGCAATAATTGCAACATATAGTAGACTTATGTTACCAAATTTTTGTTCAAATAAGATTTTGCTGAACTTATTACATCGCGCCAAGCTAATCCCCAACTCATGATCTGTTTGATGTTGCTCACGAGGAAATCTATGGAAAAGACAATTGCATATATTGAAACTGAAAATTTCTCCACTTTTTCTCAATGGTCCCGTCTTCGTTTAGTCTTCGATTGTATTTTTTTCTTAAGAGTAGTTAAAACGTTTTACATCTTTTCTTTTACATCTTTTCTTTTCTGATTAGAATTCGACAATAATTTAAACTATATTTTAAAATTTTTTAAATGTATAAATCTATTAAAAATCTTCAAAAAATCAAAACCAGCCAAAACTATATATAATGTCAAGTACTATAATCTTATCTGCTCATCTTCTCACCGTCTTGCTTCTTGACACGCATTTCATAAATTCTACGAGAATTTGTATTGAGTGAAAGAATTCGCTCAGCTTTCTATCTCACCTTTTTTAACACGACATTTCATCAACTCTCCGAGAATTTGTTTCTTCATCTCCATGCACACACGGCATTTCAAGAAAGGTAAGAAAATATTTTGTCTTTGCCATCTCTACGGATAACAGATGTAACCACAGCTTTCGCCGTCTCTACGGATAACAGATGTAACTACAGCTTTCGCCATCTTTCAAGTTTCCGTACTACCCAATCTGTGACGACTTCTACAGAGATTACGTGCAAGGAACACATGAAGGAGCATGATTGCGGGAAACCGGGAAACAAATCCACGCGGAAAGAACTCGAGGAGAGTTTAGGGAGTCTCAAAGAAAGAAGTTGGTTGCAGGACTGGTATGAGAACCCAAGAAACTATCATGAGGTGAGAGGCCATGAGATTGATGTTGGAAGGCATCTGATAAACCTCAAAGAGGCCTGAGCTAGGAGAGGTGAGTGTAAAGAGTTCCCTCGTGGTATCATGGCTTGGCACATGGTTGGCCTATAGCCGAAGTGACTGAGCATGTAGAGCCTGAGGTTGGGTGGAAATATGAACACCCACATTCTGTTGGTTGGTATATCTTGTAAACAGATAAGTATTTGATATATCATGTGTAATAGAATTGAATCATAGATTCTTATTGGTGTTCTATGGATATTTGTGTATGTTTGTGCCTCTTGTGTGTACAGTAAAATAATTGCTATAGTGTGATTCCTGTGAAAAGAGAACATGTTTATAAACTAAGAATGCACAATACCCCCTAGGAGGAATGGACAACACGTCCTTAGATAGGAATGGGAATGCCTGAATGCCTAAGAGAGGCCTTTGTGTGGTTCAAAGAATCTTAATGCTTCTGTGGAATCCCCTGTCTTAATATAGGCAGTTCGCATGACACAAATCTCCACCTAAAGTTGTGAAATAAGAATGCCTTGGTGGTATTTGGAGCAAGGAAAGAGTTCCCAAGATCCTAGTAAATACATAGAATTTTCTTAGAAGAGTTCCTTGAGTGATTCAGTCTAGTTTCAAACTGTTAATAGGTATAAAACCCATGTTTTGAGATTGAAAGAAGCACAATCATTGGATCAACACATCGAATAGATACTGACCCTTCAGCGTAGTAGGCTATGATGCCTAGAGAGGTTTTATTTTGAGTCAATGATCGTTGTTGATCTATTATAGGATTGAGCGGTGAGATGATCTTGACCGATAGTTAGTTTGGATAGTCAAAATGAAGAGGATGTTGGCATGGAAACCAACACATCTTAAAGGATAATGTTCTCTTTTCACAAGAAACCTTCCAAAGGCTTGACCCCAGGATGTTGGCATGGAAACCAACACATCTTTAAGGATAAAAATACAGAAGTACACACCATGTACAGAATGTCAATGTGGAGCACAACTCCAATATAGATAAGTTACACAATAAGTCCTTAAAGAATAGGGGAACCCCCTCCAAATAACCAAATACCTTTCATACTTCACAATTCACATCTAAATAATGAATACATGATCTCTTATATATAGCTATTCACACTTGCACATGAGGCCCCTTTATAACTAGGTCAATGCTATTACATATGTATTTACACATTACATGTACATTTAGGCCCCTATATACCCCCCGTTGGGGCCATATCATATACATTTAGACATATATATTCCCTTCTTGGGTCGTAACATGGGCCCCTATTGGGGTCAAGCCTTTGGAAGGTTTCCTTAATCATCGACCATTGGAATTGTGGGTTGATATATCTCTACCATTAGTCAGAGTAGTCCATGGTTAGGTCAGGATGAGACTTTGAACTGACCAGAGTCGTCGATCCATCAAAGCATGGAGGTAGCATATATACCACACGTGAATATAACTTCCCTTATATCAAAGAAAAATCCATTTAAAGTATTTGGTTAGAGTGACATTTCAGAGGGAACTCTTGAGAAGTCGCAGAAAAATTTCGAAGGAGAAACTCTGAGGTTTAGTCTTGATCGTAGATCGATGAATTGTTGAAATTCAATCTCCATCGTTCGTCAGAGGTGGAGACTGAGAGATCTATATCATTGATCGGTGTGTGGGAAAGATCAAGTCTCAACCATTGATTCGTTGAGGGTCCTACCAAATTTCTATGGTGAGTGATAGTAAGGGGGAGTGACATCACCCAACCAATGTACAGTGGATAGGTTCTAGCACCTAGATGTATGAACCAAGTGTTCAATCATGATGTGTACGCCACGTCAGACCACGTGGGTGTCCACGTGTAAAGTAACGTGTGTGCCATGTGTCATGGAGATTTGGCATCTTCATGGATGGTCCTCAATGCATCATGGGTGACATGTGTCATGATAGGTGGCAGGTTGTGGCAGTGTTGACGTGTTTGGAGGATGACACATTTCATCATTTAATTTGTAGAAAGAACCAAGTATGAGTCCACGTCAGATTAACTCTCGGAATAGGTGCCTAAATCCTAACTGTTAGATCCACGACCAAGAGATCTGGGTCACTCGTTTGAGTTTGAAAGGTTAGCAGGGTCGTATGTCAGTGAAAAATGTCGATTATGATAAAGGCATCAGTGACATAGAGATATCCATTGATCTGTTGTTGGGTGGGAGTCAATCTCCACTGTTGATTTTCGTCAAAGGAGGAAAGAGGAGACGACGTCATGATGACACGAGGGTGTCGGTTGGACAACTAGAATGTCCTTTGAGATGACGTGTGTCAACTAGTGGAATGGTTGATGAGATAGGAGTGGTCTCTAGAGGAACCAAAAACATTTATATCTTAGACCACGAGTTAGAAGATTAGATCTAAACACGGTTATATCTATGTACTTTGTTAGAATTTGAAGGTTTGGCAAGGTTGTTTGTTGGTCAATAATGTTGATGATGACCAAGGCATCGAAAATGTGATGAAAGTCATTGATCAGTGAGTAGGTGAGGTTAAAAATCAGTCGTGGATCATGGTGGGTCCCATATTTGTACCGCAATGAACATTAAATACTAGGAATTTAACATCTGCGCCAATTAGTATCACTTACACAATTAGATTGTTCGAATGCTTTGCCCTAGGACCATAGGATCTGGTCGTTGATATATCCTGACCATTCACTGATTGATGGAAAGTGGATATTTGGACTGTCGGATCTAGATGTGTTGTCATTGGAGCACAAGAGGATGAAAGAATGGGCATTAAATGTTGTATACTTTAAAATCATTGACTCAACCATAACCATTGGATGACTAGTACGAGGACTATCGTATCGAGAATGGGACCAATTAATGGATCGTCGTTAGAAATTTTAGTGTTGGGGTGTTGATGATAACCCCCATGCTATTTAGGATCACCTATGCAACTAGAGTCGTCGGATGCTCGACCTTGGGACTGCTGGATCTAGAGCGGTCTTGATATAGTTTCGTCGAAACTTCTAGTGTTGGGGTGTTGATGTTCCATGAGATTAAATTATTGATGATGAAAATGACATGATTCAGAGAGTCGAAATTGTGGGTTGGTGAGCCATATGGAAAGCATCATGTCAAATCCATGACTGTTCCATGTCAGATAAAACATGGGCTAGGTAGTTGCGTGGATGTCGCATGGCAGTGAGGTGGCCCTTAACCAATGAGGGATAATAACTTTGGGAGGAAATAAATTTTAATCCAGATCTCTTTTTGGAGCATGGTGGTAGTCATTGGAAATCTCTTGACGAGAAGAATACAATGGTTCCCTTGAGAATAGGTATTGAGATGATTGAGAAAAAACAAAAAAACTACTACCCCATCCCTTAAAAGGGTACTTATGGGGTTGGTTGTCTTACAAAGTGGTATCAAATCATGTTTCAAACACTAGGCCTGGATGGGCCAGAAATTAGTCATAGGACTCATATATCAAAATTTAGATGATATTTTTTAAAAGTGTTTCTACCTTTAAAGGATTGTTTATTATCTACAAAAATTCCTTGAGGAGGAGGATATGAGATTGAAATTGTACCTTGGAAATTCTTGTTGAATTAAAACATATGAATCATGTTTTTCTTTTGTCAAAATGATAACTATGCTTACATGGGTAGGAATAAGATAATATGAATTAATTGTAATACCTAAATATAAAAGGAGCGAGAATGAAAAAATCATGTCAAGTGCAGCTTAAGTCCAAAAAATGAATAATCTGGATGGTTCTAATATGTCATAAGCCTTCCTATAAGTATGGGTTGATGGAGACCCTAAAACTTTTAATTGTTGTTCAATAAAGAGACCGAGCCCTGTATGTATAATCCCTCATGTTTAGAGGGCTGATGGAAAATATATAAGGTTTTTTTACTTGACCTATAATAAATGAAATTTGGGGCTAGATTTATCTAGTTAAGCAAAGGAGAAAGGGTCCTATGTTTTATTGATAGCCCTCATAAAAGATGTGAAACATCATAAACATATGAGAAATTTATTATCTCATGGATGTATTAAATAAAATATATAATCATATTAACATAAGGTCTTATCTATGCATATGAATGCAAATAAATACAATTGAAATACATATGCATCGAGGGCATGAGAAAATTGCTTAGTGCACAAGGATATGATGGAATGCATATGGTAAATATTGAACATGCATGTAACATGTGTATAGGCTTATTGTAGTCTATGATTAGATATAAAATGTGGTGTGGTGATAGATAATATGGCTAGTGATGATCTAATAATAGGAGCATAAGTAAAATGTTAATGAGTTGATTGCCTATTTCCTTATGAAGATAAGGCTGAAATGATTAATGAAAGTTTGGTTAAGGAAGTGTTGGAGAATTTATAGATGACCAATGGGTCATATTGACATATAGAGAATGCTAATGGCTATATAGGTATGGCTTAGTACGCTCAAGTATCAATGAGACATAATTCAAGAAAGGATCCCTTTAGGAGAGGTCTATTGACGAAAGATGATTTGAGGTATGGAAGGGGGCAAGGTTTGGTATATTGCTACCCTGGGTAATGTTGTATCTACCCCCTCTGTATTTTATCACTAGTACATATTGTAAAAATTTCGACGTTCTATTTGTGGCGTTATGGACAAAATTGTCCATACTGTCGGAAAATAGAGGAAATTAAAAAAAAAAAAATCATATTGCCCGATAACGTCAGTATTGCCACGTTGACATCTCTCTTGCCACGTTAACATCTCTCTTTCCACGTTTCCGTCTCTCTTGCCACGTTTGTGACATAATCGTCTCTCTTTCCACGTTTGCGTCCACATCCTAGAAGTCTATAATAGTATCTTATATTAGTGGAATCCAATGTTAATATAATGACCAATCTATTGCATATAATAAATGAACAATTAATTTCAACATTCCCTAAGGCCTTCTATAATGTTAATATTAATATTACTCATAAGGTACACTATCAAGCTTGATCAAAGTAGATTTTTCCATTGTGAAAGCCAAGAAGGTCATAACCTTATTTGAATGCATTGTAGAGTTTTCCACCACTTTTTAGGAACACCATGGCAATGAATCACCCACTAATGAGAAATTGTTCCTTTCATCCTCCAATGATCCACAATATGGGGACCTCATACTTCTCTATTTCCTAACCCTTAGCACCATTTTCACTGTTGGATTTATGTTTTTTCTCTTCTTTACATGGTTGTCATTGTTTCTTGGGTGTAGGAATTTGAACACATTATCATTTGGATTCAAGATCATTCACCTTCTTTTCATGGAATTCTATAAGAATTTGTCTAAGCCATCATACAGGTTTAATATTTCCCTCCACATATTCATATTTAAACCTTTTTTCCAATTCAATCACCTTAGGGTCCACCTTGGTTGGACATTGGTACTTTGACACCTATTTTAACACTTGTCCAATGTTTGAGCCTCCTTATGATGGGTAACCTTAATTTAGCACCCTTTGTAGTTTGAAATCCATCGTGAGTGTTCCCCATACAAATGGGATCCTTTATAGTCTTAGATGGCACTTGAACCTCATTCTCTTATCTTCTCAATTCCTATCCTCTCCCTTATGGGCTCCCACCTATTTTTTGTAATTTGTTGCTACACTTCAAATTTTGTTTCTCACCTATTTCTTATTTCTTATACAAGACTCCAAAGCTCCAAATGAATACAAATCATTGTCATTTGAGAGGGGGCTTGCATTAATGTGTCCATCATTTCATGCACACTTATTTCTCTACTTGTTTTTCAACCTTATGTTCCCTTGCACACTTGAGAATGGATTTTTTTACACCTTGATACTTGTCCTCTCTCATTAAAATAACATATTCCTTTATTCTTTCCACTAAAGATAAAAGAAGAATAAAAATTAAATAAAACTATTCATATTCCATGAATTTTCCCCATGAGTCCATGGAGGTGTCAATGTTTTGTTGATTGAAGCATGAAGATTGATTAATCTAGTTGTGTCATTCCACCTTGTCATTATAATTGTTAAATTTTGTTTACTCCACCTAAATATACAAACATATTCATTCTATTTTCCTCATTCTGACATCAATTTAGTCATCCCCCCCATGGATTTTAATTCATGATTCCTTACCTATGCCCCTCTCATATTTTATCTATGTCGATGGAAGTCTTGTGTCACCCCCATTTTCACCTCTCCTATGACAAGGCCGAGTGTTGGTCCTTCATTATTACTCCCATTCATCTTATGTTTCTTTAATGGAATCCATAATCACCCTCCACGTATAAAAAGGCCTCCTATACATTAATTTGAGGATCTTTGTATTGAATTATAAGGTTATGTCATTAGAATTATCTTGGGTTCCCCATATTGGAACCATTCTTGTACATTCTCTACTTGCTTGTTTGAAGTTTGGGAAGAGAGATGGAGATGCTTTTGGACTCATGAGCCCTTTTGAGGAAAGAACATTGAGGAGAGAAAGTTTAGATCTACCCATCTCATGCAAGGTAACAATGCACTATTTTCTTGTTGATTACATAGTAATTTCATTTCTTTTCCCCATTTCACATTGTTGTTTCATGTCAATTATATGCAATTTTATGGATGGGTATTAAGTAAGTTATGGATTTTACCATTTTGAGCAAGTTAGTGCTAGAGTTTACCATTATAGAAAACATTAAGATTTTATTCATCGTCTTGTGTGTAGGTTTATTTCAAGACTATTTCCCTTCTCCTTCTCTTTCAACTCAACCTAAAGCTTTGAATATCTTGAAAGGAATGTCTCACATGTATAATACTTTCTCTTTCCTCTTCAACTTTAGTTTTCCATCATTTGCTTGTTTGTTTGAGAGAGTAGAATAGGTAATTATTTTATCATTGTTCCTTAGCATATCAATCCACTATTGTGGAATGGTTTCTACCCATTATGCTAAAATTTTCCTACAACAAAATGGTGAGTCCACGAGGGAAGGCTTTTTGAAATTCTTCCTTCTTTGATTGATTATTGGGGATTTTTTGGTTTTTTAACCTTTTGTATGCTTGTCAACATTATTTTTTCAAAAATCCACATTAGTTCTATGCATAATTGCATTCCCTTTTGTGTTTTTAATTTTTCTAATTTTTTCTTTAGTTTCATGTATATTTGCCCCTTTTCTGTGTAATTTCATGAGGTTTTATAGGGAAGCACACACTGGTTTTTTTTTTCTATATGCATGTCCATTATTTATCCCCATTAATGCAATTTCATGTATGGAAACCATTTTTTCTACACAATTTCATGATTGTAAATCATTTTCCCACATATTTTTGGTTTTTTGGGCTTCCAAAATAGGGTTAAAGATTTATTTTTCATAGTGGTTTGAGACTTCTATATGTATTGCCTATTGATAACAATTTTTTTAGTTTCTATAATGAAAGGAAGAAAGGGAAAGGGAAAATAACATCTATAGGTTTTCATGCCTTTTTCCACTTTTGAATTTCATTTTTTACAACAATTAATTTTTTGCATTTGTGCATTATTAAGTACGAAAGGCACAACCCGTCACTAAATACCAACCCTAAAATTAATCTAGATTATATAATGAATTAAACATTTATATTTTGGGTCTAGCACGCCAACATTAACCTTAATATAGAGCCTTGGTGCTAGGTTTGGGTAGTCATTTCAAA
>JASDQU010737850.1:232739-244883 GCA_032191745.1 Picea mariana
TAGGCCCGCTTGATTGTGAGTTAAAGCATAGCGACCAGACTTGGTGTAATGCCCAGAAATATATATCTAAACATCGTTATCCTCACAAGCAATTATTTCTTAACTAAAACAATATCTATGTAGCATAATATCGATCTTCATACCAACAACTTCAGCAAGTTAGATTCATCAAATATTAATGAATTCATAGCAGAATAAATAAATGCATAATTCAACAGGGTACTTGGTTCTGATGCTATTTCCGTTGCCAGCTGCCTTGCTGCTGCTGCTCTCCTGCTACCTGCTACACAGCCCAGTCCTGTTGCAAACACAGAAAAATTGCCCAAAACTATTGTCCACCCTGCTAACTAGGAAAACGACCTAGCTCCAGGATATCTACGGATATCCTGGCCCTCCGAGCCCAAAACCTCCAGCAGCTCCCCGGTGCACTATAAATTCCACTCTGTCAATGCCCCTCACAAAAACTCCTCCCTCTGTCCAATACTCAAAGTTCTCCCCAAAATCCTTTCTCCACTCTCGTAGCAATGAAAAAAAAACCGATCCTCCTCTCAACTCCTTTCCCCCCCTTATTCCTTCTCCCTTCACCGACACTCCATCTTGCATTAAATTCCTTATCCCTCCATTTAATTACCCTTATCCATTCATTAATTCTCTTATCTTCTTGGGATCCTTATGTGATCCCTTCATGTATACGTAACTTGATTAAATGTTATATTTTATTCTCCACTTTCAATTTAATACTTTATTAATTAATGAATTAATTAATAATTAAATCAATCATTAACCATATTGATTAAAGAGTTAATTATACTTAAATTAATTATAATCAAGAATAACTAATTAATAACAAATAATTAGTTAAGGTTATTTTAATAAATAATTATAGTTTAGCTAATTTTTTTTAGGATTATATTTTTAAATTAATTATACTTAATAATCAAGGGTCGTTACACTTGGTAGTTGTGGAGTTGAGTTGTTAGCCATGGATTGAGGGTTTATAAAGCTCATTGTTGGTTGTCCAAGTGGTGGTGGATTTATTTACAAAGGTTTGGCATAGCCATCAATGTTAGCTACAACACTGGTGATTGGAGTTGAGTCGTAGCCCCATCTGAGAGAGGCAAAGCAGTGGAGATATTCAAGGGAAGAAAATTGAATCCATGTGCTGGCAGTAAGACCAATAATTTGTACCAATGGTAGATTAGACTGTGGACACATAGTATAAATGAAAGAAAACCATTAACTTTGCATACAGACTAGTATTGAAAACCCTCAAAGGTGACATTGGTTACTTCTCCATAAGGACTAGTACATTTGGTTCAAATAATTCCTCCATTAACGTCATCATCATTGTCATCATCATCGCCATTTTCATCGTCATCATCGTCAATGTCATCTTCATTGTCATTGCAATCATATATTCGTAAACCTATGACCTCTAGGGAGTAAACTCATGTTGTCATATTCTTAGTCGTCCTCCCAAATCAATGAATGCGATTTATTGTTGTTAACTTCCTTGCATTTATAAATGCATGCGTTAACATGTTTACTTTTTGACATTTACATAATCTTATTAATAAATTACTGTAAGGCCATATGCTTGTCATGTTAAGATGATTAACAAGAATTAATATCTATGCAACATTTTATTGCCACGTTTTGATAATTAGCAGGCACTACCTCAAATGGATTGCATGTATAACTGTTGGGATGTGAACTGTGGCCACATTTGGCCTGCTTGCGATGTGAACCATGGCCACGTTTTTCCTGCGTTCAATTTATGGATCAATATTTTTCGTTTTAGTTTAAATCTATCTTTAGTTAATGCATATCGATATTTTTATGGTGTTTCAGTTTAAAGCAGTCTTTAGGTAATGCAAATCGATATTTTTATGGCTTGTGTTCAATTAATGGATCGATATCGAAAGGGGGAAGGTGGGTCTTCAAAATTAGGTAGCGGTAGCCCAGACAACAGTGAAGGATCCGGCTCGGCTCAACCCAGAAATTGCATCTTGCACACATGATGTCCCAACTTTCGCTTTGAGAGGCCACTCTGCTATTCTGAATTTTCCCAACTTCTTTCAATTCCTCACTCCTACATTTTGCTCAAAGACATCAAAGCTGCCACAACAGCGCCAAAATTTAATTATGAACTCACCAGATCAGAAACCAGGCTGACATGGTCAATGTACGCATCGATCAGAATGCAACCGATGAATCTCCGTCGATCATAGTCAGTAACATAATGTGTTGGTGGCTATATATCTTCTAAAGAATTAAGGTCGGAGCAATCTGTGATCAGTCTCGTTGTTGAGATCAATCAGTTGCACTGCAAAAGTATGAGAATGAAAATCGAATGTAACTTGATTGAATATCCTCTTTAATATTGTTGCAATCAATTAATTATTCTGCCACTGTTAAGAGAATAATTCTCTAGGTTGGAGCGATATGGAAATGACAATAGCATCTGCATGATTGGTAATATTGATTTCCATGCTTATGGTGGTCACGATGGTCAGTGAAAGTTTGGATTCTAGGCCACTACAATTGAAATTCATATTTCAGGGAGATGAAATGGAAAATAATAATAATAATAAGATGAAGAATGGGTGGTTTGAATCCTTTGGGGCCCTGTATCTTCGTCAGGCCCCTCTAATTGTCAAAACTTTAGGTCTCCCAGCGAGGAGGTTCTTGTTCAGTTAACTAGATTAATGCAGTCGTGATTAATGCTTTGGGATTAATGCATTGGGATTAATGCATTAATGGATCGGTCAATTGTAATTACAAGAGTTGTTGATACTTCAGATCCGACTGTTAAAAGTAGAAATTCTGAGACGTAGAATTTCAGACACGGAACGTAAACCATACATATATACAAAAGAGAAGGACCGAGGAAAGATTTAGAACAGACAAGATTTCCCGAATCATGAAAAGAAAAAGGTTTCAGATACCATGCAAGACCATGCAACTGATCATCTAATTTGGTCTAAAAGCACTAATTTTTTTATATTTATGTTTTTACTGTGATTTTTTTTTCTATCTATTTATGTTTTTATTGTGATTGTCCAGTTGTTTTTTCTAACTATTTGTTATGCGAGCATAATAAATGGTTTTTTCTTTTAATATTAAGTTTGTGTAACAATGATATTATTTAGTGTTTCTTAAGCCCATGCCCATGTGTGAATTAATATTGTTTCAAGACATATGTGTTTCAGATTGTATCTACTTCATATTCCACTTTGACCAGCGTTAATTTTAATTCTACAACACCCTCACCCAATCCTACAATGGTATAATACATTGGAGCTCTAAACCCTAATAAAAATTATGTAAACACAAGAATTCAAGAAGTTATTGTACAGTTTATGTTAATAAGTGTAAATTTCAGGTGAAACTATATATCATACTATTTCATATTAAAATTTTAATTAAAATTTCTAATAAAATTAAGATTTATTTATAACTTTAATATATTAATTAAAGTTTATTTGTAAATTTTAATTAAAATTTCTACTAAAATTAAGGTTTTTTTGTAACTTTAATATATTAATTAAAGTTTATTTGTAAATGAAATAGGCCAAGAGAGAATTATTTGCAAATGAAATATATCTTTAGGTGTTATCATCCACAACCACAATAGCCACAACCACAATTATGTAATTATGCTAGTATATATTATAAACAAAAAAAATAAATTAGCAAACAAAACTTGACCACTATTGAAAACCCTTGCCGCCCAAATTTGAAAACCCGGACTAAACAAAACCCCACCCACGAATAGTACTACGCCCAAATTTCAGAACCCACACTAAAAAAACTCAGCCGACCCCAATCGACAGCAAGCTGGGACATAGGAGATCACCCCATAGGAGAAAGAAGGAGGCCACATCTCTTGACCATCTCGACACTCTGTAAACAGGGCCACTTCAGTGAGGCTTTAGGCATTCTAGGTATCACAGGTAAACATTTAGACTGCTCTATGTATGTTTGTCTTCTGCAGGGATGTATTCAAAGAAATTCCCTACCAGAGGGTAAGGTGATCCATGCCCACATCAAGCAGAGTGGATTTACAGGAGACGTTGGGTTTTATGAGGACTGTATATGAATGAAACCAATGACTATAATGGAATTGCCACAAGAAAAGACTACTTCATTGTTTGACCAAACTACCCAAATATTCAAATGGTGCATTCATTGAAGTATGGTTTCACTGAAAATGTAATAGTGTCCTCTGTCTCAATCTGTTTCGGAGCCTGGAAACTGTTTCAGTCTTGGTGACCGGAAGAGGTCATGCACCACAAATGGCCTTTATAAGACAAGCCTTTAAGACTGTATTATGTATATTTCATAGATTGTGTTTTAGCATTTTCTACTCTCTTTACTACAAAGTGGATTAGACCTGAGTTGCACAGTACATGTACACCAATTTGGTACTGGTACGATGGCCTGATGAGCCATTCTTCTTTCCAGTTCACGGTCCAATATGCCTATATAAATATGCATTTATATTTATATGATAAATTCAATCTTCTTTCCAGTTCACGGTCCAATCTGCCTATATAAATATGCATTTATATTTATATGATAAATTCTCTTCTAGGCATAATAGTGTCCTCTGTCTCAATCTATTCCGGAGCCTGGAAATAGTTTCAGTCTTGGTGACCCGAAGAGGTCGTGCACCACAAATGGCCTTTATAAGACAAGCCTTTAAGACTGTATTAAGTATATTTCATAGAATGTTTTTTATCATTTTCTACTCTATTTACTACAAAGTGGATTAGACCTGAGTTGCACAGTACAGGTACACTAATTTGGTACTGGTACAATGGCCTGATGAGCCAATCTTCTTTCCAGTTCACGGTCCAGTCTGCCTATATAAATATGCATTTATATTTATATGATAAATTCTCTTCTAGGCACCCTAGCAACTAAAATGGTGAAGTTTTTTCCTCACTTGATAAGGTTATCTTGAATTTCGTGTTTCAATGTTTTTTTCAAGGAAAACCCATGGAGAAACCCCCAGGCACTTCCCTGCATTTTGCATATGCTAACCAGTGTAGACCGTTGGCACCGATTATAATGTTTAACCTGGTAGGGCCATTTCTTGAGGCATGCAACAGAGGCAGCCAACCTGGGGATTAGAACCTAAGACCTCTTGCATGAAGCTCAAAGTACTTAAACACTTGAGCTAGCCTGCCAAGCTATTTCATGTTTCAATGTTAGTTGATTATGTTAAATTAGTAATAATTGTTATTCCCAATGATATCATATTCTCAATAAAATCAGGACATGGAAAAATGGTATATCTGGTCACAGGTTTTGTATGTATTATTCATAGTCCATTTTTCCATTTGCAAAATGTTTCTCTGAAATTTTCTGCAATCGATTATACATGAATATTTGTGATTTTTATTTAATCTAGCTAACCTGAAGAATCTATGAGAAGGATTGTGATTTATTCAGTCTACAAGTTTTATGTCTATCTCAGTTATGCTGGGAGTCTTATGACCTTGAAATTGTGGAAAATTTGGTATGGACATTAAGGATGGAAATGCTATGGAATTAAATTTCCTATTATTAGTTTTCCTACTGTATATATTATTAGTTTTCCTACTGTTACTGTATATATTGCCTGGTAAAAATGTGAATTTTGGACTGTTCTGGTACAAATCTGCAAACCAAAAACAAATCTTAAATTGATCCATTTGTATTTGTTTTTGATATGTGAAGTCATACCCAAAATGGATCCAGGGAAGATCTGGTACTAGTAGTCTAGTGGGGAGGTTGATCAAATTCCAATGCAACTATGGATGAAACTAACCTCCCAAGCCATTGTTAGAGCATGGTTGCCTAATAAGCATATACTATGCTTGAGGCCCGAGATTTTTCATGTCACAAGAATAATCATTCTAACCAAAGAACATATACATCACCTTTCCTTTTCTATTTTGGGAGTGGTGCATCTGGTTTCCACTTCCAACTTCTTTTGTATGGTCAAAGGTTGAGTTTTCACAACAGTTATGTTACCTTCCACATGTCCTATAAACATTCATAAGCAAGTTATATAATCGGGGTTGATGAAAATGTCTTTTGGAGGAAGAAGGTTTGAAGTGGGCACCAACAACTAGAAAGCCCAATAGAGTTGAATACGTTGTTATAATTGTAATGATAATTGGACGTTCCATAGCTTGGGCATACTATTGTTAAATTGATTCCTCTGTTCTTGATTCTACACTTGATAGCCTTATTTTATTTTTATGTTATGAATCCTAAGATCATGTCCAGTAGGATGGTCTTCCCTTTACACTGAAGATGGAGATGCTTTTTAAAAATTATTCATATATTTTATTTTTAATCAAAAAGAAATAGAATACTAATTTTAAATTTATAAAGGACCAAGGTTTCTTGTTGTTGGACCACCTGGGTTGTATCATGAATTTCATGAGAAGGTATCCATATAAGAATTGCACACTCTAAACTTATTGGTATGAAACGAAGGAAATAGAGATGCTTTTCCTTTGAGTCTTAGCTTAGTATCTTAGAATTTCATTTATGAATATTTCCATCAAATCTTGGTTGGCATATCTATTATTCTGCCCATTTGATATTAATGATTGCAAGCAGGGCCCGAGTTATCTGGGATGAAATAAAATTAGAAGAAATAGAGGTCAACAAACCTGTAAGGCAAAAAAGCAATGAGCCTAAAACTCCACTCCATCATCCAAATTACAACGATGGTAAATGTGCATGTGTCTTTTTATTTCCATGTATACAAACCTTAAGGATTCAAATAGCTGCTTTTTATTGATTGAAGTGAATATTCTTTCTAGAATCTGTATCACTGTTGTCAGATAGAGAAATGGACCCAAGTGATGTCGCACATGTAGAAGAAATATGATCTTCCTTGAGCCAAGTTGCATCCTCAAGTAGAGAACGGAGAAAACGAAGTAGTGAGTGGACATCATCTGAAGACCAGACAAATGTAATGGACCATGATGGAGAAGGTTGGGATCTCTACCCATTTTTGTTTAGCTAAATTTCCATAGAGATGAACATTTATACTTTTTAAGCATATCTGGTTAATCCATGCAAGATCTGTTGGTACTTTTGTATAAGTTTTAGTTTTTTACTTAGCACTTTTCAAACTCAAAAAGAAACTCTCCCTGTTGTGTTGGAGAAATATAATAAAAACATGATGTTGTTACCTTTGTTTGATGCCAAATTCTATTGCACTTATAGAATTCTAGATGAAGTAATAAACATCTACGATGTCCTCCACTTGGTTATTGACTTCATTATGCTTGTAATATTGCCAAGGTCATGCTGATTTTTGAAAAGAGAAATGACACATAGAATCCTTGTGGCACTTTTACACAACACACTTCTCAACATGTATGCCAAGTGCGACACTATGGTGGACGCCCACAAAGTATTCGACCAAATGCCTGAGTGAAATGCATGATCGTGGATAGTCATGATTGTTGCTTGCACAAGGGATGGACTTCCTGAGGAGGCATTGACACTCTTTAACCGGATGTCAAGAACAGATCTCCAACCCAATCACTTCACATTTTCTACTTTTCTTCTAGCATGCACCAATTCAGCATCACTATGGAAGGGCATAGAGATTCATACGAAAATTATAAGTATGATACATTAGTATGTATCATTTTTCCTTTACATACTAAATCTGGTGGCATTCGAAGCTTCCATCACGCCTAGTGTGATGGCTTTCACACAATATACCGATTTCATGAACGGGATGATCGACGCCAAAGAGGATGTGAAATTGTTGAGACAAAATGGAATTATTAGCAACCACCTCCAAAGCGACGGAGAGGTTGCGAGCCTCTAGAACAACATGGGTAAGTGTGCTCATCTCATGAAGGTTGAATATATGGACAATGTTATAGAGGATGTAAATAGATATTCTAATAGGAAATGGAATGTTGTTGTTTGATGCACAAAGGGTCTTTTGGCTGAGAGGAGAGGATGTAGAAGAAGAAACTGTCTATGTAGATTGTTGAATAGCCTGCATTGTAACCTTGCAATTGTCAAAAACAAAAATTGAGCAACCATTCGAAGTTGGTTTTCCTATTTGGGTTTCTAGGCCAATAGACATGGGCCATCCATCCAATTAGCCAAGTGAGATTGATGTCTATAATTACATAGTTGTTGCAGCTTTCCATCTAAGTTGTTATACTCAATTGTTTGGACGTAGCATATTACTCCTTCCATAGGCTATTAGACTTTCAGTTAGGGTCGTACGCACTCAACATTGGGTATCTTGTTCTCTGACAATGAGTAGATCTCCTTTGGAATTCAAATTGA
The DNA here is from genome assembly GCA_032191745.1 of Picea mariana. NCBI lineage: Eukaryota > Viridiplantae > Streptophyta > Pinopsida > Pinales > Pinaceae > Picea > Picea mariana. The sequence continues at coordinate 241,068 of JASDQU010737850.1, forward strand.
CTCATTCAATAGTTTGTGGAAGGTTGGAATTACAACATAGTGTGGAGTTCTATTAAAAATGGTGAAACCACATTGTAGTTACTCCTTCCACAATGTTCTGGGTTAAGTTACAGTTAATTGGGAGATAGAAATATTACTGTCCATTGATGCATTGGATCCATTGCATGATACACTTGTTAATACTGGGCAATGCGTCATGGAAACTGTTTCTTCTCTTCAATTATGAGCTAGATCAATATAATTCATTTGTTGTTGGGGTGTTGCTTGTCTTCATTTATGCTGGTGTGATTTAGTATTATGCGACTTCTCCTATAATTGTTGGAACTTATTCCAGGAGCATACACACTGATCAATCTCTTTCTTGTTATCCTTGAGTGTTATATTGACAACAAGTGACCATGGTATGTTGTCCCCTGTGATGGTGTTGAAGCGATCCTCTCCTTATAGAAGAAAAAAACTGAAGGGGGGATGTTCTTATCAATGATATTCTTTGTTGGAGTATTGTGGAATCAAGTGTTGTATAAAGCATCGTTGTAGACAACATTGATACTTAGCTACCATAGTTTAGAGTAAGAGCATATATAATCTCCCATGCCTTGTTTTCCAGGCAAGAGACCAGTGAAGACAGTTGTGGATAGTATTCTGATTGGTGGGCTGATATATATGGTTATGCATTTCTTTGTGTTCCAATGAAGAAACCATAGGGTGAAGGGTTGAGATTGAAAGAGAGAGATCATTGCAATTTTTTTTTCTAATTGCACAAACAATTAACATAGTTGTTTCACTCATTTGATGACTGAGCATAGAAGTCCTGATGTGTTATTTAAGGCAGAGACTGGGCCAAGTTCATGCAATAAATATTTTTTGTTATTTGACATCACCTACAGAGGCTGGTTGTATCCATCCATGCACATAGAGAGTGCATTGGCATAGTGGAAACTAGCATTGGTCCTGACCTTCCACAACCGAAAACTGATCCTAATTAGGAGACCAATCTGGAACAACGACCTTGGAATCAATTCTGAAGATAGGATTTGGCATCATATAGAGAACATAGATCATATATTATTTCCGCAAAGAATCTGTGTTTGTGAGGCATGTGGGTTATAATCCCCACATTTATGGATCATGACCCAAGCAATACAAAGGTGTACAATTCTTCTCCCACATGACGACATGATTATTTTGTATGTTGTTGAACAAGTTCTCTGTTGATGTCCTATACTGAGGACACTCATTCTCTAAAATAATGGTCTTCATGAACTACATCGCGCAGTCCTAGCCCTCATAAACATCTCTGCCAATATGGGTCATTCTGTGTCTGTAAATTGCAACAAAGAAATCAGAGGGTTCATGATCCTAATGATCAGATCTACCCTCTTCCATCAACCATCATCAAACACTGTATTCTTTACCTTTTTTAAAGCATTTTGATCCTTCTTTCTCTAGAAATACCAAACCTTTGAAATAACTAAGGATCCAACTTTTCAAGAGTAGTCTTGACCTCCCTTAATCTCTTAAGCATGATGAATGAGGAGGCAAACATAATATCTACAATCTTCAACAATGATAAATGTATTCTTTATAGATTGTGAGGGCATTGGTACTATTTTGTATAAAATTGAGGATATGGTAAGCATCGTAAATTAACTCTTACATCTATGTAAAATATGAAGCAATATATTAAGTGTTAAATCCAAAGATTGATCATTAAACAATGGAAAGTGTCTACAATATTTGTGGATATTTATGTTGGTAGCCTTGCAAACAACATTCTTTGTGATAATTTTTACACAGGAATAAACACCTACTTCCTTAATGACTTTAATGAAGAATTTAGCCATATAATCCACATCCTTGTATTTTTCAAAAGCATCCACTGCTTTCAAGGAGACTGGTCCATTCTGTGATGACACCATGAAATTGATAAGTGGATGGCATGCTACATCCTTCCATCCATCAGAAAAAATACTAAGACTTGATGATTTAATAGGTGCTAGGAGTTTCTCCACCTCTTCCTTTTCCTTATCCAACAACGTGGTTATAATCTTATTTGAAATAGGAGGCACTTACATAATTGCAGCCCGTTCAACTAGAGCTTAGCACATCTTAACAAAGCAGACCATGCAACATTAAATGAAATGAAGATGAGATAGAAAAGAATCCAATGGTAATATTAACCTTCTCTCACAGCCCTTGATGAAATATTTGTCCATTGGACCGCCTTTAGGAGCTTGCCTTCTTCCTTGCTGGTTGAAATGCCACCCCAGGGTTGTCACCTTCTCTAGGTCAATAGAATTCTCTCTTGTCATATTTTTTGTTGGCTTAGAGACACCACTTCACATGATCCAATTTATCTGTCCTTGAGGGTGAACAAATGGCCCTTAATGTGGTAGTAGGTGTTCTTGAATTTGTCACGACAAAATTACATTTACAAACAACATTTCCTCCCCCAATAAGCTTTGTTGTGGGCTCATGGTTTCTTGTTACATATTTCCACAGTGGCTATTTGTTTTCTTTAGCTTTCTTTCTTACTACAACATGGTTAGTTGCAGTGATGGGAGCTCCACTTGCGGTGGACGGAGGAGTAACAGTAACAAACGAACTTGGAGGAGGGGGAGAAACACCAAAACTGACATTTTCCCCTCTCTGTTGACCTTTAAAAATAGGCCTTGATGATCGAGCTATGATTTCTGTGATATGAATGCAGAAGAATGTTGTTGTTGGAAAAATGAAAAACTTAAGATCCCTTCAAATATCCTAGAATCCCTTCGAATATTGTTTTTTTCCTTAACCTACAAATCATTAGTGCAACTTTTTGAAGGTGAGAGTGACAAAATCAGGGAGAAATAGTTTTTTTTATAAGATTTGCCCCTCCTGTGAGCTTGCTTTTTTCACCCATCATGTTAGGCACATTGCGACATGCTAGATCAGCATGTCCAACACGTGTCAGATGTGCTGACCTAGCATTTCACACATGTCAGCATGCCAGATATGTTGATCTAGTGTGTGACATGTATCATTTTGCCCGACACAGTGACACATGACACATAGGCTTAATCCTGTATGCCATATATCAAAGGTTAGCTGAGTCTTATGGGTTTCATATGCAGCCTTACTTATGTAAAATAAGAAATAATATGACAATCCACATACTTAGTTTATCCATGTTTTATAAAATTTAGGTCATCAAAATTATGTTTTATATCCACTGTATGAAGAAATAATATGGCCATTTTTCATTTGCCAACAAATATAGCCAATATTGAAACTTGAGAATGGTTTTGGCCCTATAGGGGAACACTTTATGCATGGAGAGGGAAAATGTTTCTACTACGTCTTCAGGGGATTAAATTTTATTTCATGACTTGAGGGTTAGTCAGGTTACATTCTAGATGATACAAATTTTTCTATCATTAAGAAGAAATGATTATGGCTCTAGGGAAAAACATATCAGGACTCAGGAGCATGGTTCAACTCATTTTGAAGGAGTGCAAAAAGTATAATACAAAAATATGAAGTTGAATGCTTGAGTACTTCAATCAAAGGAATTGTGTTTGTTGAAGGTCTTATGCAGATAATTTATGTCTTCTTGTTTGCTTATGGAAGTTGTGTAATTTTGTCGTAAAAAATGTATTATTAGTTGCATGTATGGATTTCTCGGGCTTGCAACTTTGGCATCCTTTTGATATTGATATATCTTTGGTGTTTCTAATGTTTATACGAGGCTTGTGTGAGATTAATATGATGTTTTGGTTTTCTTTGTGACATACGTTTCCAATTTGATCATTGAAATGTGGAGCCTTTTTTTTTTTT
>JASDQU010737850.1:244963-259874 GCA_032191745.1 Picea mariana
CTTCAGGTTAAGGGTCATAAATTCTTGGAAAAGACAAAGAAAACCCCCCAAAAAAGGACTAAGAACAAAGTAGAGGAAGCACAAACACTAACTAAGGAACAATAAGTTATTCATAATCATTTAAAAGATTTGATGAAAATGCAAAAAGGACAAATAGTGAGGAAGATTGTTAAAGAAAGGGATGATTCAAAACCTTGGGGTAATGCTCTGCAGGTGAGGATTTCAATTGCAAGATATGATGGCATGTGATTTATGTCTTTCTTTTTTATTTCAATATCTGTGATGTTTATTGTTGTGTATCTTAGGTGGGAAGTCATTTGATAGAGCTCCTATTACAGGCAACCTTCATACAACCTCCTGTTGATCAGTCCGCAGAAGGACCTCCATAAATTAGACCTGCATTTAAGCACACATTGAGGACATTAATGATTGGCATGTAAGAAATCTTTCCTATATGAATTTTGAGTTTATTACTCTGTAATTTACTTGCACCATGATTTATTATTATTTCTTTTTGTAAAGTCTAGTTGAGGAAGTTATTTAATCTTGAATAACAATCCCTATTCATAAATATTTTGTTGTTTTTATTATAATTAGGAAGGTTTTGAAGAGATTTGGTGTTATAGAATGTGATCCATTGGTGAAGAGGGGACTTGAAAGAACGGTATGCTGAAAATCTGACCATATTATTGAGGGATTATTTAAATCATCTAAGATTAACTTTTGATGTGGTCATTAAGTAGTAATATATTTTTGGAAAACGTTTCTCAAGATATCAAACTTTATTTTTCTATAGATGGTTGCCTACAGAACTGAGGGGTTTGATAAAGTGTGAGCTCTTGAGATGTTTGTTTTATATCTTTTGACAAGACTTTGAGAAGAAAGAAAGAAAGATTTAAAAATGCATTACTCTTTTACTGTTCCTTACTGTGAATGTTTATTTTCCTTTATAGGCAAGGCGCATGGTGATCCCTTACATGCCAATGTTGGTCAAACCTATTCTTTGGACAGGGTATGAGTTTGTTTTGCAAGAGGTTTGGCATAATAAAATTCCTATTGTCTTGATCAAGTTTTGAAAGGAAATTTGCAGTTATACATAAAACTAGTGATGTTTGATTTGTTGGAGGGTTGTGTAGGCAGATTCCTTACTCTTAACAAAGTGCATGAGCAAAGCATATTGTAATTCGGAAAAATATTGGCTATTTTATGAATTTTTGTATTGCAAAGATTATCAAAGGAATAAAATAGAATATATTTTGTATGAAAATAAAAATTGCCATCTGTTTCCAATGGGGCCGCAAACAAAAAAATGCTACAGAGGCCTCTCAAAAGTTTCATCTCACTTTACAAGCATTCATCCTGCTAATAAAACTTGTAGCCAATGAAAAACATGTGCAGTTTATAATTGTATGTCTTGATTGTATTTTCTTTAATATTGTCCCCGTTGTTTCAATATAGGATTGTTGTTTCTAATTTGAATTTGTTCCATTCAGTTTTTTGGTAATCAATACTATATAGAACTTGCTTTGGTATGCCGATTGTTTTGAAAACGAGCATGGTATTGAAAAAAACTACTCTAATTCATTCTAGGTATGATAAGGGAGGTTATTTAATATTGCCTTCTTATGTAATGAATATACATGGGGAAACTCAGTAACGACAAGCAATGAAGAGAGTTCAAAGGAACCAGATACAAAGAGTATATCAGGTATGGATTTAGTGTGCTATTGTTGCATATCTCAATTCTTATAGACATACCTTGAATGCAAGGTGGAGCGTGGTTGGCCCACTAGTTTGTAGAGGCACTTTAATGTGTGTTAGATGTTCATTTCCCTTTTGGATTTAATTTGTACCTATTTCAAACAACATACTAAATCCTGATTAGCTAAGGTTTCTATCACCTTATCGAGCTCAACTTTTTGTTGTTCTCTTTTTGATGTATATCAAGTGATTCTGATTTGACTACATATTTAAGAGTTTTTATTTTTCCCTTTGCAGGCATTGGATACACTTGGCTCAACAAAATGGAGAATTAATAAAATAATTCTTGATGTGGTAGATAGGCTTTGGGCATGAGGAGGTCGCCTTGCAGACTTGATTGATCGAGAGGATGTAAGTTGATATTCCTTTTTCAGTATTTGTCGTGATTTTAAATGGATTGTGATGTTCTGTATAATATAGTATCAATGATTTTACATACTTGAGACAAAAGTGTAGCAAATGTAGATATTTGTACTGTTTGTGCATCATCAAGCATGGTTTTTTGATGAAGTGAAAATGGCTTGGCAGGTGCCCATTCCTGAGAAACCGGATACAGAAGATGAAATAGAGATTAAACATTGGAAATGGGTTTAAAGAAGGAAAAGGAGACAAATAGTGAGAGGCACTCTCAGCATTGTGATGTAGAATTAAAACTTACTGTAAGATACTCCACATAACTCTTACATATAGCTTACTAGATTTCTACATAAATTCTTTGATGCTAGTATGTGATTTCAAGTTATTGTTCTTTGCCTGGATCAGGTTACAAGGAAAATGAAGGACGAAGAATGATTTTACTATCCACATAACTTGGATTTTCAAGGGCGTGCTTACCCAATGCATCTGTATTTAAATCATCTAGGTTGATACGTGTGTCGAGGACTTCTAGAATTTGTTGAGGGTCAACCATTAGGAAAGACAGGGCTTTATTGGCTTAAGATACATATGGCCAACTTATATGGTGGTGGTGTAGACAAATATTCTTTTGAGGGCCGACTAACATTTGTTATCAAAAAATGATATGAAAAATGACTGATGTTCAGTCACTTAATATATCTACTACATGAATTAACTGTGTATCTGACAGTTAACATTGGTTGTTATTTGAAACTAGATGGATTAGTTGTGTATATAACAGTAACATTGGTTGTTATTTGAAACTAAACTTGGAATATATATGTGTTTTATATATGTTGGCCAAATCTTCTATAGTTGTTGAAGCATTTAAATTGCCTTTTTTCGCCCCTTGTTTTGACCGGGTATTGGGATATTTAATTTTACATGGTTTGGAATTTTCAAATGTCTTGGCATGAGAGATTATGAGCTTTATATCTGGAGTCCAAATCTGTTACAGTTGTTTCGAATTGCTACAATTTGCATTCTATGAATTTTCTCTTCTGCTCAATGTATGTATACAGAACACTTGCATGCTACGTGTGAATTTGTTGTGCTAGCCAAAGGATACAAAGCAATACCTGCAATAAATTCAAGTTGTATTATTGATGATATAATTGTCTACTAAATGTCAAAAAAATTGTCAGAGGTTTCAGTGAAGGCTCTGGAATTTCTGTTGCTCAGCTATCTCATTGGTATATAGGAGCTTGTATTGGATGGCACTTGTTTCAACATACCCTAGAAAGTACAATATTATTTTGATCCTATCTAAAAATAGAGACTTACTCTCTAGTATATTTTTGCAGTCTTATTACGCATGATTGCACTTGAGCTTTTGGACTTTAGCTCAACAATTGCGATTTCATGTGATAACACACCCGAGACATAACCTAGTGATCCTAAACCTCATTAGACAAGACCCCCCTTACCATTGGAAGTTAGTCCTCCTCCTCAACCAACCTTGCCTAAGACCAATGATATAGATTTAAATATTGATATGGCTAGTATCTTAGCAAAGGTTAATGTACCTGTCCCTCTCAGTATTGATATTGTATTTTTTTTTTAAATACCTACAACATAGTCGCTATTGCGACATCTTGGAGTGTCGCTCCCATAGAAACCACGTCAGAGATGATACCTCTTAACGTCACTCTTGGCACGTTCTAGCCGTCTCTCTTTCCACCTTCAAGACGTCGATCTTGCCACATTCAAGACTTCTCTCTTGCCACGTTCCAGATGTCTCTCTTGCCACGTTCAAGACGTCTCTTTTGCCACGTTCCAATTGTCTCTCTTGCCACGTTCAAGACGTCTCTCTTGCCACATTGTATAAGTCTCTCTTGCCATGTTCAATATGTCTCTCTTGCCACATTCTAGACGTCTCTCTTGCCACATTCAAGATGTCCCTCTTGCCATGTTCAAAACGTCGGTCTTGCCACCTCCAAGACGTCGCAATAACGACGAAATCTATGTCGTCGGAAAAGAGATGTCATGTGAAATGACGTTTGAGGGGGTCCATTGTTTGTCGTTCTCTGGACAATATAAAGTGGCAGTTGTGTCGAACACGCTGTCGAAATTTGACCCAAATGTACTAGTGTATGAAATTGTGGAATATTGAATGTAACCAAAGGACAAGAGTGACTTTTTACTAATTGTTTTCAAACAAGACAATGTAATAATGAATTTGCCTGAGAAACTTGTCAGTTGATTGGACATAAAATCTCAACAAAGAAGGCTGACATTGATATTAAATAACCAAATAGGAATGATACAAAAATGTGCAAGTGATGCACATGTATGATGTATGGGTGGATGTATGACTTCCTGAGCAAGGAGGTAGTAAGGAAAGGAGAGTGATTTTCTGGACTGGATATTTCCATGGATGCATGGTTGATCCTATGTTGGAGGGTCTGATTATATTGTTTAGATAATGACAGGAGGAAGTATGGAAATCCTCAGAAAAAGATAATATGAAACGATAAAAGAGAAAGAAGAAAGCATAACCTATTTATTGGTTGTTATATTGTAAAGAGGGCGGCCTAAGTATGATCATATTTGTGATATTGGTCATGTAAATGACCATGAGATTAGATAAAAAAATGGATGATGTTAAATAAATGTAAATGAATGAGGTGAAAGTGATGCACATACAAGTGTGTGTGTGTGTGTGTGTGTGTGTGTGTGTGTGTGTGTATTTTCTTAAAGGTATGATATGACTGACCAATCGAGTGGGTTATGAGGAGAGAAGTGTGATTTCCTATATTGAATAATTTTGTAGAGGCATAATTGACTTCATTTTAAGAAGTTTGATTATTTTGTTTGAATACTAGATTGATAAGGGTGTACTCCATTCCTCAAGAAGAGCTAGTGTAACTTGTTGAAAGAATAAATGAGAAAGGATTCTATAATGATATGATAGAAGGTGATATGACTATGCCTTTGAGAATTGCATGAGAATGATTGTGAAAAATCATGAGAGAAACGATTTGAATCAATATGCAATGTGGAAATTGTTAAGTGTGGGAGCAGTGGACACACACAACATGTTAATTCATGTGATTTAGTGCATAGGAGAACAACTTGAAAGAATGTTTTTAACATAAAGATACATATTTGAATGTAAATCTGAAATGCATAATAAGAATGCAAGATTATATTCCTTATGGAACATTGGAAAAGAATATGAAATGAAAAAGCTGAGGCTGACTCAAGGTTGAGGTAATCTCAGATAGTGATGGATATGCAATAGGGAAGTTGCATGATGAGATAGTTCCATGTGGAGGAACTGTGTGAGAAATCTTCCAAGAGAGCAGAGTCATAATCTTAATGATTGTTGGAAAATTAGACAATGGACTAGAAAGTCTATTTGTATAAGAATCTTGTATTACATTTTAAAATATCATGCATGAGTGAAAGATATGAAAAATAACATTGACCATTATGATTTGTAATGGTAATGTGCATAATGCACATGCCCATAAGTCATTGTGAACTAAAAGATTGTTTTTGTAGCATGTTGATTTATCTATAAAGGTTAATATGAACTTGACCGATACTTCTCAAGAAAGAGAGCATGCAGACCCCACGATGGATAGATTTCATTAGAAAAGAAGGATAAAAAGATTAATACTTTTCTCACTCTAAAACTCTGAATAATGAGACAAAGTTGTACGTTTTAAAAGAAAAACTATGAAAACAAGTACAACTAGTGAAAGGAAAGTAAGCTAATAAGTATGTTTAGATGAATAGGATTGATTGAGCCATGTTCAGTAAAGGCAATGAGGCCTTAGAAATAAATCAGTTGGGTTGAAAGTTCTGGGCTATGTAGATGGAGTTGGAAAAATCGAATAATCCCTTAAATCCTCTCTTGTTGTCTATTTATATGTTTCTGTATGATTAGAAACTGATGTGTTGATTAATGTAAATGTTTTGGAATGAGATTGTTGATAGTTGTATGACTATAAAAATAGATGAAAAAATTAAGGATAATGTGACAAGTGCATAGAGATATGCTAGGACATATTTAATAATGTTTCCTAATTTAAATACTATGGTACATGTATTTTTATTTCACGTGATAAATGATGTAATTATGAATGTGATGTTGTATATCATGTGTAGAAAAATATTGGAAATATTGGGGAAGTGATCCAGGTGGATATTGGTGGCCACCCACCTATTTCAACTAGCTCCTCTTATTAGTTTTTAGTTCAACACTCTCTTCTGTAATTCTTTGGAATTGTGGTCTCTACACTTCCAGGGTTTTATAAAGAACCAAACACCTTCCAGGTGGATACTGGTGGCCTCCCATCTAATCCAATTGTCTTATTTTGTATGTTTTCATGTCAGCACATATTGTTGTACTTCCAGGTATGTTTTGGGTCCATTGAGAGTGTTTTTTTGGCTCACCAAAGTCCAATTGTAGACAGAGTCAGAGTTTGATAGTGTAATATGTATCTCTCTAAAATACCTTTCCAACAGGATATAATGAATGTAAAACAGAGGTCATATGCAAAATTTATGACTCCAGGAAGTTGAAGTACCAACTTACCCATAGGGCCCACATAACTTTTGGTATTTCCTCTCCTAGGGTTAGGTTTTTGGATGTCTAGGGTTTTAACATTCATGAGTAATATAAAAAAGGCCTCTAGAGCATCATTGTAATGATTCTTCTTAGAAGAATGCACGCAGCATCAACATCTCTTCCCATATATAATTACCACCATTCGAGCAAGTGGTTTAGTTCTGCAGTTTTACAGTTTCAGCCTATTTCATTTATTCAATAGAAGATATTGTTTACTAAATGTATGTGTGATTCTTCATATCTCTGTATTTATTGTATTCAGTATGTTAATCAATTTGTTCCTGTCCTAAATATGTATTAGTGGTATCATATAAGTCTTCTCTTCATCTATTTTTCTTCGTGCATGTCCATGACAAGATATGGGTACAAGAAGTTGCGACTCGAATCGATCGATTTGTTGCAAGATCGGTCATGCCAAGACCAACAAAAACCCATGGGAGACAAAAATAAATATTATGGACCAGGAGATCGTTTTAAAATGTTGCTCGAAGAAGCCCTTACATGACAAAGGAACAGAATAATCTACAACTTTGCACCGATCCTTTGGTGGATTCCCACAGGAGAAGCATCTTCATCAAGCAGAAATGAAACCCCATTCAAGGTATAGGTAAATTTTTATATTCCATTATTTTAAGGATTGATAGATGTGGATTTTGTAGATAAATGGTTGAATCTGCTCGAAGAGTATTTTTCAGTCGATAATTTCTTCGATAGGGAAAATATTACTTTTTCACTTCTCAAGGTCATCCTCTAGGTTAAGGACTGGTGGGAAACTTACTCTGAGAAAAGGGCCATAGAGAAATCTGAAATATTTTTGGTTTCCTCTACATGGGATTCCTTATGGGATGCCATTAAATAAAAATAATACCTTGTTGGAAGCTACGAGGACCAGTACACCATATGGACCACCCTACATCAAGAAAGGGACTAGACAGTACAAAATTTCACCAATATTTTTCATACCCTACACACCAATTTGGGTATAAAATACTCTGATAGAAATATGGTTCTCAAATACCGCAACTCTTGACATAGATACATTCAAACAAAAATGGAGTTTCTGGGCATCGCCTCATTGGGTGCAGCTTATAGATATGTTGTCAAGAGTGAGCATAAATTTAAGTAGAAGAGGCGAGACTTTGGATCTACAAATGACTCACAACTGAAGTAGGGAAAAGGCAGCCCCAAACCACACAACAACATACATAGAAAAGATGGCCACTCCTAGGACAACCAGTCCAATTCACAACACAAGAAGGGAAATGAGAAGATGAAGAAGGACATGGGAAAAAGGTGTGAATACCATAAAATAACTTGGAAAAACACTGAAGAATTCCTCTCCAAGCAGTCACTCATGGTTGAGTTGAATTCTTTTGGGTCATAGGTTGATTCTAATTCTGAATCAAATCCAGAAGGAGGGAATAATATTATCCATGTTGAACCCAATGCCATTGTTGCTACCACCAAAGTCTAGCCAAACAAACCAGAAGAACCAGAGGATGTGGAATGACTCTTTCACTAATAGATGTGGGTAAATGGGGATTCACTTCAATTCATTTCCATATATATGATTTTAGGGGATACATTTCGCAAATGGGCTAATTTTCCATGGATTTTCCCAAAAAATGATTCACCAATTTCCATTTTTTCTAAAAATGTTTCGCCCAAATTCCATAGAATAAAATTATTTTACCTTAAGAATCAACAAAAGTTTATAGAAATTATATAAAACCCTTATAAATTTGAATATTTAAAAAAAAATATTGCCAAACATTTTACATTTTCCATATTAAGGACTAGTAATATTAGCCCATGTTTCTACATTTTAATACAAATTTTCATCCTTAAAATCATCCCTGAAATTTGTCGGTAGCAGCAGTAAGAAGAAAATAATCTCAACAGAGGTCATGAAGGGGCTAGACCTACCAACGACATCACACCCTCATCCCTACACCATCAGTTGGCCTCACCAAGGAAGAGATCTTTGTGTCAGCCAACAATGTCGTCTTCCCTACGACATCAAGCCCTTCAAAGATGAGGTATTGTGTGATATTGTTCCCCTTTAAGTTTGTGATGTTCTTTTAGGAAAACCATATTTGTGGAAGCGTCATTATATGCATGAGTCTAGACCCCACATTGTTATTATTACTTTGGGTAGACAATTTTATAGGATACCAAAGGTAGTGCCACCTACCACTATTTATTTAATCTTTGCTAAGAAATGTAGCAAGGTCATTTCACAAATCGGGAAGTTTGTCTTCTTTATGATCTATGCTCATAGTAAATAGAAGGTCACCACCACATCCATGGCCTCTACATAGAGCCTCACTGTACAATAGAATAAAGTGGATAGGATCATGGAAGAGTACAAAGACATCTTCTCCTCACCCACCAGGGTATTGATGCACTACCAAGTCAAGCATCCAATTGATCTAACCCCCATTTCACCTCTACCTAATGGACCAGTCTATCATCACTCGCTGATGAAAAATGATGAAATCAAGTGTTAGATCTAAGATATTCTTCAAAAGGGGAACATCAGACCCAACTTCTCCCCTTGCAGAAGATCGATTGTATTGGTGCAGAAGAAGGATGGGACCTGATGAATCTGCATTGATTACATAACATTAAACAAAATCACAGTCAGAAACCAATACCCAATTCCTAGGATTAATGACCTTCTTGACCAACTCAAGGGGGGAAATTTCTTCAGCAAGATTGACCTGAAGACTGGTTACCACTAGGTTCCCATCGAACCAACTAATGTCTGGAAGACAATCTTCAAATCTAAAGAAGGTCTCTGCGAATGGTTGGTCATGCCCTTTGGCCTAAAAAATGCACCAACCACTTTCATGCAGTTGATGGATGATGTATTGAAACCATTCACCAACCCTTTTGTCATGGTATAATTGGATGAAATCCTCATCTTCAAAGAAACTTGGGAGGAGCACATGTGGCATATTCAACAGGTTTTGAGCACTCTGTAGCAGCACAAGATATATGCCAACTTGGAAAAATGTTCCTTTGGCATGAACAAGGTCCAATACTTGGGATATATTTTTGATGATCATGGGGTACATGTCGATCCCACTAAGATCCAAGTCATCTGTGATCGGCCAACCCTGACCACACAAATCAAGATTCAAAGCTTCTTGGGCCTGGCCAATTTCTACTGACATTTCATGTTGGGATTCTCCCATATTGCACCAAGGATGATTTTAAGGGCTAAATTTCACTCATGGGATAATTTTCCATGGTTTGTCCCAAAAAAATATTCGTCATTCTAAAAATGATTCACCCAAATTCTATAGGATAAAATTATTTTACCCTAAAAATCGCCAAAATTTTATACAAAATACATAAAATCCATAGAAATTTAAATATTTTTACAAACATATCACCAAACATTTATAGTTGGCATATGAAGTATTAGCAAGATTCACTAAGGTTTCTACATTTTAAAATAAATTTCCATCCTTAAAATCATCCATGTATTGCATGGGCCCTTAGCCATGTGACCAAGGGTGGTGGCAGGGAAAATTTTGTGTGGGGGAAGGAACAACAAAGAGCATTTGATAATATGAAGAATCACTTATGCTCAGTTCCACTACTCTCCTTTCTTGATCCACAACAACCATTCAAGATTGATAATGATGCATATGTCTATGTTTTCGATGTAATTCTCACTCAACATGGTCATCCGGTGGAATACCATAGTGAGACACTCTCAGATAATTTTCGAAAATACCCCACCTATTACCAGGAAATGTATTCCATTCCACAATCATGTCGTCAAAGGAAACATTACATTTTGGGAAAGGAGACAATCATTCACACTGATCACAAGCCTCTGTGTTGATACTGAGAGGGGGGTGAATCAGTATCAAGTAAAATTTAAAACCTTTTTCAACTTATACTTAAACCATTCAACTATATCCAATGAGAAATGAACAATAGTATAAGAGTCACACCAATACACCACAATACACCATGCACAATATATGAGAAATAATCAATAGTTATTTTTCAAGGGAAGTAATGACTTCCAAAGGTAGATACATATTCCAAATGTAAAGGGAGGTATAAACCTCCAAGAGGAAGATACAATCCTCCAATATAAAGGGATGATTTAACTCTCCATCCTTTCCCCTTCCTTCCACCCAAGAATATATGAGATATAATAAAACTTTACAATAAATCATCACCATCAACCAACCATCACATAGAACCTGATAATGCTTTTTGAGACTTCTTCAATTTCTGCAATTTTTAAATTATTGGAATAATCTGATTCTATAGATAATATTACTCAATGTATTATCTGAAACTTCTCCAATTTTCACTTCTTGAATCCTCCCCAAAAAGAAGTTATAGATAGAATGGTAGACTTTGTTCAATTCTAGTTTATTCAGGAGACCGAACTTGTACAGAATGCCTCACGCTCAATATTTAACATCAGATTCTGAAACTCACACACAATAACCTACATTCCATAATATTTCCAATGCAATTTTTCCCACTTCATTTGGATTATCTATGAAGAAGTTGACTTCTTTACTTGGAACACCTATTTATTGACTAGCTTCAGGACTGGTAAAAAACACTATCTTCCATAGAGTGTATCTTCATAATTATAGCGAATCAAGAGATGAAACTTTTAACACAGGTACCTTGATATGTATTATCAATACCATATCAATTTCACCATTTGAATCATTGTAGAAAAAAAATTATATCAAAAATGGTAAGATGACCGGAAAATAACATACCTTAGGACACATCACCAAAAGACTTCATCCTCCCTTGAAATCCGACCTTCTTTACTTCTGATTTTCCTATGAAATTTGACTTGTGTATCAAATGAATGTATAATGATATTTATTTATACCATTTATGTCACTTCCCTTTACCATTAGGGTCGACCTGACACTTTCTTATTTTGTGATTTTGTTCTTTGATTATCTTCAGGGCCTACATGTACTTCCTTCTTCAATTCACTTTGTCATCTTCAAAAATTCATTTCTCCTCAACCATGAGGATGCACATAACATGCTACATACCATCGGAAACAAGATGATGTATACTATCCATCCATGGGTGTTGTATCTGCATGTGCATTGTCCTTCATGTACAAACACCTTCATCAATCTTGCGGTCCAAAACCCATGACTAGGGTGGACATCAGTGACAACAACCAATCTTTCAACAATCTTCCTCTTTGTCATTGATGGAAACACTCATGCTCCCCCTATCATCATGATCCCAACTTCTCTCCCCCTTTGACATCAATGGAAAAGGGTAGGGCTTCTCAACATGATTTTAATGGAAAAAGGTAACTCTCTTATTTAGGGCTCCTCCCCCTGAACATGTGGCACTCAATAATACTTCATCCTTATTTTTGGTCTTTGGCACATTTTCTTCCTTGGAATCCTTTTCTCTGGCTTCTATATTCTCTCTCTTCTTCATGTCTAGGATGTATATGTTGTTCGGTCTTCTTGCTGCAGTTGCAACCAATCTTCCTGAGTTATGTTCTTTGATTTTACATTTTTTGGAGTCAAACGTAAGAGTGTATCCTTCATCACATATTTTGCTAACACTAAGGAGATTATGCTTGACATCTTCAACCAATAATACTTTTTTTGCTTTTATATTTTTACTTCCAAGCTTTACAATTCCTTTTCCAAGTATTTTAGTATATGATTCATCTCCAAATGTAACATTTCCACCCTTTTTCTTCAAGCTGACAAATTTGCTTTGATCTTCGGTCATATGAGATGAAGACCCACTGTCTATAAATCATTCATCTTCTTATTTTCATTCTTTAGCGGCCAATGTTATTTGACAGTTTTCATGTTGTGGAATTTCTTTCCTTTTCCATGTTGTAGTTGGTATACAGACATTTGGCATATGATTATCTTCCTTCATCTCTCTGCAATATCGTGCTTTATGACCAAGATTATTTCACTTGTAACATACAATAATTTGATCCATTAATGGGTGAAATGAATTATAATTTTTGTTGATAGGTCTACAAACATTTCCATGTCTACTATTTTCACCATTCATGTAGCTTGCATAGTTATTCATTTCATTGATTCTACAATTGATTGCCTTGTGTCCAAAATTTCCACAAGTATAACAATGTCCAAGAAAGAAATTTTGATACCTGGGAGTAAGTGATATTCTTTGTGGTGTGGTCCATATAGGTTCACGATCTATTCTTATGTAATTTACTACATAATGATTTCTTTCATACCTGATGGGAGCGGATCTTCTTGATGTCCCATTCCTTCTGAATTCTAGTCTTCTATTTTGTTGTTCAACTTGTTATGGAGTGTTGGTTTCATCATTTTCATCTTCCTTCTCTTGTTTTGTTGTGTTAAAATTGTCATTGTATCCTAGTCCTGGATTGTCATTTGGAGATATTTGATGTCTAAGGATCTCATCTAATTTTTCAGTTCTTTTTTTTGAACTTCTTCAACATTTTTGTTGTCAATTGTAGCTCCCCTTTTGTGTGATCCAATTTTGCTTTCAATTTCTCATAATCTTATAATTGTTCCTTCAAGCTATTAATGGTCTTTTCAAGCATGTAATTATCTTATTCACAAATACTCAATTCACCTTTTAGTATTATTATTGTGTTTCTAAGCTTTCTATTTTCAGTTTCAACATGCTTCAACTTTTCAAGATTCTCATATTCTTGTTCACTCTCTGCATTGTCTTTGTATTCCCAAAAGGAATCAAGGTTGGTTTCTTCGTCTGAATCTTGTTCACAATTGATTTCTTCTTATTCAGAATTATTGTGATCATCATCCTAGGTTTCTTGAGTTATGAGGAGGACTTCTCCTCCATCATTATATTCTTCATCACTCTCATCTAAGGCGATGCCATCATCCTTGGAGTAGAATCTCTTTTTATTGTTGAGACTTCTCTTTTTATAGTAGCAGTGTTCAACAATATGTCATATTCTACCACAATCAAAGCATTTGAGAGGAGGCTTACCTTTGTATCTTCCACTTCCCTTATGAAACTTTCTTACAAAATTTCTATTTCTTCATCAAGGTCATTATCCTTGTCTTTTTTCTTATTTATGGCTTTAAAGGCTACTTCATTGTTTGGCTAGTCACTTTCTGTACCTGTTCTCATTTCATATGCTATAAGAGACCCATGTAATTCATCCATTGACATTTTGGTGAAGTCCCTATTTTCTTCAATGGAGGAGACCTTAGCATCATACTTCAAGAGAAGTGATCTCAACACTTTTTGTACAACCAACGATTCATCGAGCTCTTCACCTAATCCTATGATAGCATTAACAATTTCAAATTCTTCTCTATGTCATTGAAGCTTGAACTGCTTAACTTTTGGATCACCTTCGTAGATACTCTTGAGTTTGTTCCATACCTCTTTAGCAATGTTGTATCCCATCACTTTGCAAGAAATGGTTGGTGTTATTGGATAAATCCGTAGGTGCGGACACTAACCGGTCTCCCTAGATCCACCTGGATCTAGAACAAAGCAAGACAGAACATGACTCTTTCCCTAGATTTTGACCATTGAATTAAATAGGAGGCAAGAACAAATGACATACCTTATTATTGCTTCCTATGGTATTTTTTTCTCCCGCTTCTCTCCAGTGCTCTTGTGCAGTCAAGACCAAAACAACACAAACCAACCAAAGTGAAGAAAACACAATCTATTCAATGGTCAATCTATGTATATGATCAAGAAATTATACAATAAAGTGGAAATAACTTTATGGGAAAGGGACATATTACTATATCATATTAATGGAAATTAAAGATTACAACCTGAGACTTGATGTCGCAAACTTCCTTTCGATGGCCCTTGGCTCTGACACACACACTTTCTCACTTGCATGAAGAAGATCAAAACCTTTATGATATCCTTGCTGGAGTTTCCTAGTCTGTTGTTCAAGCTTCAATCCTTCACACAATTCTTTCACTAATTCTCCAATAAATCTTTCTTAACCTTGCTTGACCTTTTCCATGAGAATTCCCTCAATATATAGGAGAGAATGAATTAGTTACTTGGATAAGAATGATCCCAAAATATCAGGGAATCCAGTACTAGGATAACCATTCGAATGCCATCTCATCCTTCTAGAAGATTCCCTTCTAGAAGCATCGAGAATTCATCTTTTTCCTTGCTTTA
>JASDQU010737851.1:0-35526 GCA_032191745.1 Picea mariana
CTTCGCAGAAATGAGAAGGCTGGCTCGTGATGAGACCCCCTTTCCTTTGGCCATGCAACCAAAGGTCACTGCCCTGGCTTGGTAACCAGATGATGGCAATGTCATACTGCTAAATACCTATGAACATAATGGGCCGGCTCGTGATGAGACCTCCCATCCTCTTGGTTAGGTCTTGAGTATTTATTTATTTGTCATTTTTCTTAGGGTCCCTTAGTTTCTTATCGAGAGGCTTTTTATTGCCTTCTCGGGGGTCCCCTGGGCGAAGCATCTCTAGGTTTTATTCCCTATGGCTTTTATCTTTTACCAGCTACTTTTACCCCCTGGGCCTTTAGCCCCTTCTTCCCACAAGACAAAATGTACCCTGGAAGGTCATCCTAATGGCCAGACTAGGGGAATGGGATGGATGAGTGGGGTATAAGATGAAAAAGTGATAAGATGGAGGGAGCAGACGATGGCTCTGCAAATCCCCCTTGGTGGCTAACCAAAACCCATGAATACCAACTTGCTAAGCTATCCCATCAATCACCGCAACAATGGTCAAGTGGATTAGTGTAAGATCCAAGCAGTCATCCGAAATGAAAGGAACCTAATGCATACGTAAGAAGGTTATAACGATCAAATATGACACATACCATGATACCTCGGACCAATTACCTCATGGAGCAAGAGTCCTCTCCGATGCAAGCCCAGGCCGGTAGTGATGGAGGCTGGTACTGCTGATAGGACAAGTCTGGCTGAGAAGAAGAAAGATGGGCCCTTAAGGGCCAAGCTCAAGTCGATCCGCTCTCGTACTCCATGTCTGGGATCATGTGGGCCTCGAGACATGATCTCCTAGTTATCCCTAGACATCGGGGATAACATGATCCACTGGTAGTGACTGTGTCACTGGTTAGTAGCCGTGTGCTACTAGGAGTGGTTGTGTACCATTGGATAGTAGTTGTATACTACTATGAATAGACATAATTGTGTTCTATTGGATGGCATTATAGCAACAACATGCTACTATCTGATTGCCATGGAGACTAACACTAGTGTTGGAATTGATTGCCAGCTAGATGGATAGTCAGTGTGCTGGTGGACAGACATTCTCCAGGCGGAGAATGGTCCAGAAAGAACAAATTGCTAGTGGACATGCGTTCTCTCTGTGGAGAATGGTCTAGGTTGACAGATTGTTGACGTATCATGGACTGGTATTTTCTTAAGGCACAGATTGTGGCCCGATTAGGAATAGTTTAGGACCTATATTTTCTAAGGCATATGGGTAGAAGATTGATCTCTATGGTACATATGACCTGATTAGAAAATAGTCCAAGACTGACATTCCTGTAGGAATGATCTCTGTATCCCATAGGGTGGTGTTCAACATCTGGGAGGACTGACATTCTTCTAGGACGTAGGTCCAGATTAGAAGAATGATCCTTGTAGCCCATTGCAGAGCTTTCAACATCTATTGGGACAACTATTCTTCTAGGACATATGTATGGATTAGAAGAATGGTTCTTATATCACTTTGTTGAGTGAGTGACTTTTTCAGCATCATGCCCGATTACTCAGATCGAGTATGGCCTCGAGAGATGATGCAGTTGATGCTATCAGATGATACTGATAGTGGTGATGGTGCTCGTGATGTGATCATGAGATAGTCTGTGTGGCTATGTTGTTGCTACCAGTTGAATGGTCTGTTTGTGCTCAAGACCATTGCCTTTAATACCTCCCTAGCTAGGAGGGAGTGTTGATATTATGGTAGCTACGGGAGGTATTAAGCTCTACGTGTAACCTTTGATGAGACTAGAATATTCTGGGAAGCAAGAGAAACCCTAAAACATCGGATAATATGTAATGTCCCTTTTAGAATAGGAGCTCCAAAGAGGAGGCTTAGTAGTCTAAACAACCCCGTTAGACAATAGCCAGGGCCATATAGGGGTAAACAGGGTTACTAGAAGTCACTTCAGTCGAGGGTGTTATAATTCGAAAGTGACATTGAGCTAAAAGTGACTAAAAGCACTTTTAATCCAAAGTGAGCTAAAAATAGAGCAGGTGAGCTAAAAATAGGTCAACAACGAATTAGGGTTTTCAGAAGCTATAAGAAAAGGGTAAAGCGAACTGATTCATTATTATGAAGAATTTGACTTGACAGTTGAGGAGAGAGGCGCATCTCAGGAGAGAGCTTTGTGGATTCCAGGAGGGAGACACCCAGAGGCTCATTTCGATGTTGAGAGACACACCCTAGTCACCGGGAAGATCATCCAGATCTTCCATCGTACTTTAACAACAATTATCTAGTTTGTAGTAGTGAGGGCGCACTTGTCCAGGTAGAGGGCGCAACTATTGAGCATCAGATTGATTGGACTTGTCCCAGTCAGGGAGAATCCAGTGATTCCCCGTCGACCTTGTTGAGAGGAGGGCAGGATGCTTCTATTGCCTAGTTTCTCGTCAGATTCCGACGGAGAAATCATCTTGGGCACATTTCTCAACCATTGAGGGTGCGACAATTGGGGAGGACACATTTGGGATTCCCGAGAGAGAGGGCAAGGTGCATTGTTTGGGACAATTTCCAGTCAGATCCGAGGTGTGTAGCTACCAGGGCGCACAATCCAGTTCCGCAGTAGTTGCTGTGTGAGTTGCCGTAGTGCACAGTAGGTCATCTAGCTCACATCCTATCCAACAACAGTCTTCCATCATCCGGGTATCATCTTTCTAGTTTACTTCTTTATTGTATTCCAGCTAAGATCCACTTAGATCTGATCTAAAAGAGGGATTCTCTATTTTTAAGTGGCATACGACATTGTAACCTGCAGAAACTCATAATATATGATTTACAGTCTTTTGTGTCATTCTCTATCTGTATGCTTATTCATATGTTGTAAACAACTTATTTATCTACACACACATGCGAAAAACACCAAGCATGTTAGAACCCGCAACTTAAACGCATCCAAAAACCCCCAGTGTATCAGATCAGATAGCAGACACAACAATTTAGTAGCTTTTCCTAGACTAGCCGAATCAGGGATACTACAGTGTTATCAGAGCTTTAGTCCTGCCAGCTTGTGACTGAAGACGATGAGTTCAGCGGGTGAACCAGAGGGCCGTGAGCACGCAGGTGACGAGTACGTCACTTACAATAGATGCAGGGAGAGGAGACCTATACCAGATTTTCGCCCCTTTCCTCCCAGTTCAGAGGAAGAGGAAGAGGCGCATAGGAAAGCAAAGAGAAGGATAGAGCATGAGGCAGAGAGGATGATGGGAAGCACGTATGAGAGGCCAGAGGGCAGTGGCAAGGCACTCATGGACCCAGATGCAACTTTCATGCAGGTTATCAACAATTTGGTGGTCAGTCAGCAGGCCATGACTCAGTCCTTGGCGCAGATGGATTGGTTATAGTGAGCAGACTGGGCATCCAAGCCCCACATGCAGCGTAGCGGAACTCAGGGGCAGGCAGTAGACCCCATTCACCTACTCGTACATACACTTCTTCGAGTAGGATTCCCAGGCCATTGTTCCTCAGTTTCCAGAGGGCACCCCCAATAGCAGCACAACAATCGATAACACAGAGGCAACCCAGTCAGGCAGAGGGCATTGCAGAGTACATGAGGGAGTATGCAACATTGGGTTGTGACTTCCATCAGGACATGACCCTAGTCAAGTACTGTGGACTCAGACTCAGGAACCGCCCCAGAGAGCCTCAGAGAGGAGGACAGAACAACAGGTGCAAAACATGGATTTCATCCGGAAAGTTGGTAAACTCACCATACCTTCTTTAGAAGGATCGTCCAAATGCACTGCCAAAGCTTGGGTACAAAAGCTAGACACGTACTACAAGCTCAACTAGATGACCGAGATAGAGGCCATCAATTTCGCTACCCTACACTTGGAGGGTGAGGCACACGAGTGGTGGCATCATGGACTGGTGACGTTAGGTCATAGTCACATCACTTCCTACAGGGAGTTCACAGAGAGACTCATGGACAGGTTTGATAGGAGGGATCTAGAGATCCATTTCAGGGATCTAGCCTAGTTGAGACAAACTGGCATAACCGAGGCATTCATCATAGAGTTTCAACGGGTAACCGTGGCAGTGACAAATATCTTAGAGCCTAGGTTGATTATGTTGTTCACAGAAGGGCTCACAAAACCCTTGAGAGGATGGGTGAAGGCATACAGGCCTCACACCTTGCATGATGCCATCTTACGCACTCGAGATTTGGCAGACTTAGAGCCGAAGACTAAACCCTTTTCCACTTATCAATGCGCACGGGGTACAAGTGCACCAAGAGAAGATCAGGGCCATTTTGGATTGGCCTACGCCCAGGAATGTGACAGAGTTGAGGACCTTCTTTGGGCTATGCAGCTATTACAGGCAGTTTGTTAGGGTTTTTTCTCGGCTGGGAGCAACACTTACACATCTCACCAGACAGGGGGCCTTCATCTAGACCGATGAGTCACAGAAAGCCTTTGATCACATGAAGGAAGTCATGGCACATGCCTAGTGTTATCATTACCAGACTTCAATTTATCGTTTGTATTAGAGTGTGATGCATCTGACGAGGGCATCGGGGCAATTTTGATGCAGGGAGGACACCCCATCGTATTCGAGAGCAGGAAGCTCAGTCAGCCCGAGAGGCTATACTCCATTTATGACAAGGAAATGCTGGTGATCATGCATGCCTTGACCGAATTCAGACAATATTTGGTGGGTAGCAAGTTCGTAGTCAAAATAGATCATAACAACTTAAAGTATTTCCTTGAACAGAAGGATCTCAGTGAGCGCCAACAGAAATGGGTGATGATGGTGTAGGCCTTCGATTTTGACATAGAGTATGTCAAGGGGAAGAAGAACATTGTGGCCGATGCACTGTCTAGGAGACCTGCGACATGTTCTTTGATGGAGGTTTCAACGGATTGGAAATCCCATTTGTTGGTGGAATATTCCAAGAACAAGTTCGCTTGTGAGGTTTTGGATGGGCAGGTTTAGGATCACAGGTACAGGGTCATTGACGATGTCATATTCTACAAGGACAGAGTCTACTTAGAGCCAGGTTCAGGGATCAAGAAGAAGATCTTGGCAGCAATTCATGATTTGCCTCTGGAAGGCCATCAGGGGTTTTTCAAAACCTACAGGTAGATCAGAGAGAGGTTCTCATGGAAGGGCCTCAAGCAGGATGTTGTGAGGTACATCAGTGAATGTGTGACTTGTCAGCAGAACAAGTTAGAGCATACACTTCCAACAGGACTAGTTCAACCGCTTCCCATTCCGGAGCAGAAATGGGTGAGCATATCGATGGACTTCATCGTAGCCCTACGCAAGGTTCAGGGTAAGGACTACATCTATGTGGTGGTTGACAGATCGACCAAGTTTGCTCACTTCTACGCCATATCGACAGATTACAACGCAGTTCAGGTGGCTGAGTTATTCTTCTGGGAGGTCTTCAGACTCCATGGATTGCTGAGGAATATCGTCAGTGATAGGGATAGTTGGTTTATTGGTACATTCTAGAGGGAGTTGTTCAGATTGGTGGGGACATAGTTGACACCCAACATCTGCTATCACCCTTAGACAGATGGGCAGACCGAGATAGTCAACAAGTGGGTTGAGGGGTATTTGAGAAACTATGTGAGTGGACAACAGAGAACATGGGTCGGGTGGCTACATCTAGGAGAGCATTCCTACAGCATCACCTTCCACATGTCCATTGGCATGACACCCTTTCGAGCATTGTACGATTATGATGCTCCCACTTTGATAGACTTGGTTTTCGGGGAGAGTAGAGCTCCCAAAGCCAAGGACTGGATCACCGAGAGTCAGGAGTTTCTCAAGTTACTGAAAGAGAACCTACAGACAACGCATATATGATAGAAGATGAGTGTAGACATGCACAGGATAGAGCTCAACTTCAAGGTTGGGGACTTGGTATTCCCGAGACTCCAACCCTACAAACAGTCATCTCTGAAGAAGAGTGGGGCCGAGAAGCTCAAGCCTAGATTCTATGGAACTTACAGGATCATGTGCAAGATAGGCGAGGTTGCCTATGAGTTAGAGCTTCCAGAAGGGAGCTGGATTCATAACGTGTTCCACGTGTCTTACCTCAAGAAGTCCGTGGGACAATTCATAAGCACATCAGAGGAGCTTCCCCCATTGGATGAGGAGGGACAGTTGGAGTTGGTTCCGGAGGAGGTATTGGAGTTCGGAGAGTGGAAACTAAGGAGCAGGGTCATCAAAGAGTGTCCGATCAAATGAAGAGGGCTTCCAGTAGAGGATGCTACATGGGAGAGAGAGCAGGTGTTACAACACCCTGGATTGGTATTGCCTGAGGACAAGCAATCTCAGGAAGGGAGGAGTGTAATGTCCCTTTTTGAATAGGAGCTCTAGAGAGGAGGCTTAGTAGTCTAAACAACCTCGTTAGACTATAGCCAGTGCCATACAGGGGTAAACAAGGTTACTAGAGGTCACTTCAGCTGAGGGTGTTATAATTCGAAAGTGACATTGAGCTAAAAGTGACTAAAAGCGCTTTTAAGCCAAAGTGAGCTAAAAATATAGCAGGTGAGCTAAAATAGGTCAACAACGAATTAGGGTTTCGGGCAGCTATAAGAAAAGGGTAAAGCGACCTAATTCATTATTATGAAGAATTTGACTTGACAGTTGAGGAGAGGAGCCTAGTGTAACAACCTCCCGTTTAGTTACGACAACAACCTCTCATAACAAGTGTAAATTTTTTTTTGTGTGTGCGTGTGTACAAGGGTAATAAAGACATTATACTCTGCGTCGCAACACAACGACGAACATGGCGCATGCAACTGCAACAACAACATAACGACCTAAGACGCACATCAAGCATCTGGAAGCAATGAACGACAATCAACCGACGAAAAATAAGACTGACTACCCGCTCGTCCTACCTTGCAAAATTTAGGACCTCCAGGACACATAAGCAACACTCAAGCCCAAGTTCCCATCGATCTTGACCATTTAAGGTCTCAGGGCTGGCGACTGTTCTAAGGAGCCAGGAGGTGTCTACATCCCGCCCGACACAAGCAGACTAAGATGACTAAGCTAAGGACAGTCACCCCAACAACCCAACGCACCCGAAATTAATTACACAAGTAACTGGAACCCTTACAATAAGCAAAACAAATCATATTGAACGTTTACAAAACTACGTACAATCATTAATTAATATTAAACATCAACCATTAATCAAGGCTTAAAAGGTCGTTATCTGAGGTTTAAAATGGCGTTAAATACAGATCGAGTTACCAGTCTAACCTCCATTAGCTAGTGAGTTACCAACCGAACTTAATCATAAATTAAGTCTCCCCCACATCCATCCCATTCCCCTAGTCTGGCCATTAGGATGACCTTGAGGGTTATACTTTGTCCTGTGGGAAGAAGGGGCTAAAGACCTAGGGGGTAAAAGCAGCTGGTAAAAGATAAAAGCCATAGGAAATGAAACCTAGAGATGCTTCGCCCGGGGATCCCCGAGAAGGCAATAAAAGGCCTCTCGATAAGAAACTAAAGGGACCCTAAGAAAAATAATAAGACAAGACCTAACCAAGAGGATGGGAGGTCTCATCACGAGCCAACCCATTATGTTCATAGGTGTCCAGCAGTATGACATTGCCATTATCTGGTCACCACGCCAGGGCAATGACCTTTGGTTGCATGGCCAAGGGAAAGGGGGTCTCATCACGAGCCAGCCTTATCATGCGAAGATACCAGTGGGTAACACTGTCAGCTCTGATCACCACGCCAAGGCAGTGTCCTCTGGTCAGACCTTGAAGTAAAAAAAGAAAGAAAAGCAATAAATAAAGAATAAAGGCAATAAAGGGGCTTGGAAAAAGTGCATCCATGATGGGTACAACTCGCCTCCTACAAAGGCACCCACGGACAACACCTACCCCTGGTCTTACTATGACTGGACATCCCTAGACCATATCACTTCATGAACATGGCTTGAATGATCTTCTGTGGAAACTTTCCTCTTCTTATGGATATCAGCCCAATAGGTTATTCTGTCTATTTCTTCAACCTTGTATAGTAGATCAGTGTAATGTCTTTGAGATGTTAGATGATATGATAGGGATTTTATGCACGTATTTGATAAATTTAATGATGAAACATGGTTGACATTGCTATGATCCCGAGGACTGATGAGCCCATGGAGGGCGTAGTTTTTGATGTGCAGGACCATACCCGACGGACAGGTACCAGTGGACCGGTACACATGGGGATATGATTAGCTCGGACCTCCATGGGGCTGAAGAGCCCATCAGATGGTTGCTGGGATGGCAGAGACAGGACAACGTTATGATGAGCCATTGCACAAGAAGGACACTTTGGCAGAGCCCGGCTTAGGGGGAATCACCCACTGCAAATGGAGCATTTGCCTTTGATGGACAAGACGTCACCTGAGAGAGTTGGACGTTGACTGGAGCGTGTGGCAGTGTGCTGAGGTCATTTGGCACGTGTGGCATCTTGGATGAGCCCTGGAAGGGCCAACGTTTGGTCTCTGGACGCTGTATTTGCCCAAAAAGGGGCCAACGTCTCCCTCAGAAGGGCTTGACATCCCCCTTTTTGCTCACATTATGACATTTTTCTAGCAATTAATGTAAAAACAGTGTAAAATTGGTAGTCAGCCTTGTCGGCTGTTTTGATGACCTAAAATTTAATTGAAAGGTCATGAATTGGTATAAATAGAGGACGTTTGGCCTCATTTTAAACATAACACAACTCACTCTCTTGTGAGAGATTTACTTTTAGTCTTTTGCTTGGTAATTTTTCTTTTGGAAGTGAGGCACAACTCTTATTGGAGGATTTTCTTGGCATGTATGGTGTTTCTCTCATTGGAAGGTTTACAACTAGGGTTTGATGATGCATTTTTCATGATATGTAAGTGAATTTCTCATGCAAAACTTCTTGAATGAATGGTTGTAGTTTTAATCTCTTACATTTGCTATTATATTGCTATTATATTGCTTAATCTTGAAACCCTAGGTAGCAAGCACACAAGTAGGTCCTTGCTATATGTCTCCATGCTTGAGAAACTTGTTTTAGCCATTGATTAAGGAAGATATAGCCTAGCCGTTGCTACACTTATCTCCCTTTTTCTGAGTTAGCATTTAAGTATAGGTTGAATAAAGGTGACGTCCTAGGCCTAGTTGACTCTACACCTAGGGTTTTAACTTTTTTTAGGGTTTGAAGAGCCTTGCTCTTGCAACACTTTTCTCCCTTAGACTTGTACTTTAAAGCTAGCCGTTTTGCCAAGAGTATTTAAAGAAAGAGGAAGGAGCATGAGACCTTGCTTAAGCAACACCGGAATGAGCCTCCTTCCCTTAAGGTTTTGATTCTAGGGCCCTGCCATTGCAGCACCATAGAACCTAACTTTCTAGTCTTTAAATTTTGATTCTCCTGAGAGTTTGCCCTTACTTTTGACCCCATTTTACCCTAAGGCACTGGTATTCTCTCCAACGTTGAGCTTGTTCATCTTTCAATCTTTCAAATTTTGAAACCCTAACTAACCCTAACGCACTAACTATGGCTGACGTCATACTTGACGCAGCAACCCTTCTAACCTAGCAATAAATGATGACGTCATGCCTTATTTGAGCTTTTGTTGATAGAAAATACTGTTGGCTTGGTCATCTTGTGATAGACATTGATAAATTGATGATATTCATTGACTAATTAGCAAAACTTTGTCTTCATCTTATCTATTATATTGCTTATTAAATGAAATCAGATAGTTAAGAAGTACTAACCCTTTGAGTTATAGCCTGCAAATATACATATTGTGTTGTTATCATCTTGTTCTGGGCAGGTGTTTTCAACAGGGACTTCACTTCTTTATTGGCTGATTAGCCGGGCTATCTGATACTGGTGGTAACCTGCGAGGAGGGAAATCTTAACGCTTGACCTTGTATCCATTGCCTCTTCAAACCCCATCTTACCGGGGATGTCTCCCTTGGGCTAACCTCCCTAAACAGAAAGAACCTCCCCATCGAGGTGACATTGGGTGGGGAAGGTTCCTGTTACGCCAGTTTGTCCTCTATCATATAACCTGTGACCTAAAATACAAACTGCGCGATAACAAGCATAATAATCCGGATCACTTGCGAGCAAGTGTCCTCAAAGAATAAGTTCGCTTAGTGCGCCAGAGTGGGATGTTACACCTAGGGCACTTAATTTGAGACCCTTATCAGCCGATTCTGATGGAGGAATCACTAGGGCGAAGTTTCTAGCAGCAGTGGGGGCGCATTTCCCTAGGGGGATCCATCTGGGGTCTAGACACATCAGCAGAGGGCCGATTGTTAGGTTGTTAGTCACCTGGACTGAGTGAGAGGGCAAGGTGCATTGTTTGGGACAATCTCCAGTCAGATCTGAGGTGTGTAGCCACCAGGGCGCACAATCCAGTTCCGCAGCAGTTGCCATAGCGCACATTAGATCATCCAACTCACATCCTATCCAACAACAGTGTTCTATCATCCAGGTATCATCTTTCTAGTTTACTTTGTTATTGTATTCTGGCTAAGATCCACTTAGATCTGATCTAGCCAAGTGATTCTCTATTTTTCAGTTGTATACGACATTGTAACCAATAGAAACTCATAATCTTTTGTGTCATTATCTATCTCTATGCTTATTCATATCCTGTAAACAAGTTATTTATTTACACACACATGGGAAAAATACCAAGCATGTTAGAACTCCCAGCTTAAACACATCCATAAACCCCTAATGTATGAGATCAGATAGTAGACATAGCAGTTTAGCATCTTTTCCTAGACTAGTCGAATCAGGGATACTACATAATAACCCTAGAAGACAAGTCGACTCAAGAGAATAATTAATATTGAGTTATTAGCCTCTAGGAAGAGAAGTCGGCCCAGCCCGGTGAGTTGGAGCAGTATAAATAGAGGGCGCTAGAGCTCATTTGGACTCTCTCACTTTCACAACTGCATGAGGACAAGTGGTGCACATGACCGGAGGAGAGCTGCAATTGCTGCCATGGTGACTTGTTCTTTGGTTATGGTTGGACTTTCTGCTTGGTTATGGTTTGGACTTTCTGCCTGGTATGCTATCTTTGGAGAGAGGTGTGCTACCTTGGTTGGCTATTGGTTCTAGGGTTTGTTTCTGAAATTATTCTCTCGGTCAAGGTTAAGGTGCTTCGGGGTGGCCTTTGTGCCTATGGTTGGGTGACAATATTGCTATATTGTCTACGGTGAAACGAGCACACCTATTATTCTAACAGAAGCTCCATCTACTGAGGAGGCTGAGTCATTGTTATCGCATAATCTGTACTTGCCCAATGCCCAAGGCAAGTAAGGGAAATTGGTGTAACAAACAGGATAACCTATCACTGTCACCTTAATAGGAAATACCCACTTTTTAGGGATAGGCAAAGTCTACCCTAGGGGAGGTGCCCTCGGTAACCTAAAGGGATGGAAAATTAGGGTTATGTTCAAGATATATTCCCCCCTTCACTGGTTACCAAAGTCACTAAATCCGTGTCTAAAAAATGAGGTTAATGAAGTGCTTGATGTACCTGCCCGAAACAAGACAATATATGGATATACAATAATTCCAAGTACAAATATTATAATAATACCTTAGTAGACAATAGACAGTGACAATAAGTGCTAGCTGATATGAAATTGTAGCAGTTAATAAATTTACAACAATTGATAAAATGTAATAACTGCAACAAATACTCCTCAGAAAACCTTGAAAAGACAATGAAAAGATGACATTGACTATGTAGAATGATAATAACTTTTCACAAGCAATTTCTGAAATGATTTGCTAGCAATTAATGTTGAGTATGCAGAAAATTTGCTGCAATTAGATGGCTGTAGCAAACATTTATAACAACAGTGTTATGGAACAAGTTGTAGGTTGGGAAAAGCCTAACCCAACCAAGGAACAAGTGATACAACTATGGGTAATCCTACACCCAATGTCACTTCGATGTAGGTCCTGCACTTCAAGGGTGACTAGGTCACTCTAGGGAGGCAATCCCGGTGACCCTAGGGGGATTGAGACGGAGATGGAAGGAGGTGGAAATGGAGCCCCTATAGGTCAAGTCTAAATGGAGTAAAGGGTAGGGAGAGATGCCTAGTAAGTCGAGCAAAGGCTGCCCCAGAATTGTAGTGCTTTTCCAGATGATTGAACCTGCCCGAGACACAAGAAAACACACCTTGCAACAATATATGTTAGTTGGATCAGCAAGTTAAGCTTTATGTCCCTAATTTGTAGCAATAGATGACAGTATAAATCAGCAAGAAAAATATACTATAAGCTGCTCAATATGTGCTCAAGATCAAGTAGAAAATGCAAGAGAAAGACTAGCAATTGACTAACTAAATTCAAGTTGAAAAACCGATACTCTTAGCACAAAAGATAAGGCTGTTGTAAACACTTGTCTGTAGCAAATTATATCAGCCTTATGGGTGTAACATTCAATATATTACAACAAGAAAATCAGCCACAAGAATCCCCCACAAACTTTCCCAAAAAGTGCACTAGGACAAGTAGAGTTAGTGTGCAAAATTTGAGCCAAAACCAATGGTTGAATAAAGAGTTATTTGAGCAAGAATGTTAGGGTTTCTGCAGCCATAATGGATGAAGATGCAAATTTGTAACAGTAGCTATAAGTGGCCCTTGGATGAGGACGCCCTAGTGGCTGTGAGGTGCCCAAAGCACAAGGAAGACAATCCACTTTTGCAAGAAGTAAAAAGACCGAAATTCACGTTTTCCAATGCAATAATTTATATCTCCAATGCAACAAAAATATGACTAGTGCCTTTACTATTGGGTTAATGGAGTCACAAGGAGCTTAGAGAAGCTACCTCTTTGGGGGTGTAAGCCCTTTTACTTCCGAAGACAAGTTTCTCTAAGCTAGGGTTTAAGCTAAGAGGGTGTATGCCCTTATACTTCTCTTAGCAAACTCTTATCAATGAGATGAAGCAATAAAATGATGCAAAAATGGTGAAGACTATGGTGGGGGTGTATTCCCTTATACTTCCCACCTAGTTCTTCGCATAACAATACTTGACTTGAATAAAATGATAGCAAGAGAGTAAAACCATACCAAGATCAAGAAAGATGCTAAGACAATCCACCACAAGAGCTAGAAAATAACCTTCCAAGGCTAGCGCATCACTTCCTCCATTAACCATTCAAAAATTCATTCATATATAGGTGCACAAGAGCTAAAATAGCTACGGAGGCCGAAAATTTCAGACCAAAACCTCTTGCGAGAGGAAAGCTATGATTTGAAATGAGATCTTATGATCTCTATTTATACAAAAATTAGCCAACATGGCTTCTCCACAAAATAAGGAGCAAAACAAAAGATTAGGGGTCAACAACCCTAATCTTGCCCCCTTAACACAACAATATTAAACAATTCACTTAAAATTTCATCTTTTACACAAATTAAACCCTAATTAAGGATGACGTCACCCCTTTAGGGGATGTTTTGCCACTTTGAGGAGGTCGTTGGTGCTGGAGAAGGATGGAAGGGCTTCCCAAGGCCATGTGTCAAGCATCTAGATAATCTCTTCGTGGTGAAAACTCTCTTCTCCTCAAAATGTCCAAGTGCAAGTGAGTGGCACCTCACAACCAAGCCCAAACCCCCAATACCATGATGTCATGCTCAAAAGTGGGACGTTTTGCCCCTCCTGCGCAAATCGTTTAGCAAGCAATGGGTGGGCTAGGTCATCCAAGTCATCATCAAGGCCATCCAAGCCATCTCTCTATCATCTGGCATGCGGGTCCCTGGCATCCAACCTGTGGGCTTGTAGCCCCATGGAAGCCCAAGCTAGGCTTGTTCTCCCAAAACTGTGCACCAGCTAGGTCCTGCAAAAACAAATGGACACACCCTTCGAGGATCTCAAAGTCATATCATCATGATAATTGGATCCAATCAATAAACAAGCCATCTAAGCATGTGCATCAAAGATTACCATATCAAACACTTAACAGCTCAAAGACACTATGCGACTTGTCAAGCTTAAGTATGGGAGGGTTGGCGAGGTGTCCTATTGGGTAGGTCTTGCCCTAGGTCAAGGAGAGCCTCCAAGAGGTCCCTATCTAAGCCATGTAAAGTGTATGAGGTGGATGGGGGTCAAGACTCAATGGGCATAGGGCTCATGACATACTAGGGGTTGTAGTGTCTCATTCATGGTTGCCTTTGTAGAGGGTGTGTGGTACCTTCGTCTGCAATGCATTTTTTCCAAGCTCATCATTTTCCTTTTAACTTTCTTTATATTTTCTTTAGCACAAGGAGAGGTTGAAGGTCACTACCCTGGCGTGGTGACCAGATGGTGGCAATGTCACCCACAAATGCCTAATGGAAATGAGAAGGCTGGCTCGTGATGAGACCCCCTTTATCTCAGCCATGCAACTGAGAGTCACTGCCCTGGTTTGGTGACTAGATAATGACAATGTCATACCACTAGATATCCATGGACGTGATAAGTCGGCTCGTGATGAGACCTCCTATTCTTCAATCTACCTTTCAGGCATTTCTTTGTTATATTATGGGTCCCCTTTTATTCAAAGATAAGTGTTTTATTGATTTCTTGGGTAATCCCTGGGCAAAGCATTTGGAAGGTTCATATATGTGGATTTTATCTTTTACCCAACATCAACCCCTCTGGGCCTTTAGCCCCTTCTTCCTATAGAACGAGGGACAACCCCTTTTTGGGTCAATACACCCTAAAATCCCAAGAGATAAGGAAACAGAGGGGAATAATGATGGAAAATGGTAAGTATGGTCGGGAACGGTACGATGGCTTATTAAGGGATTTCCCAGTAGCAAACCTATTCCCAAAGAAGACCACTTACTAGGGCACAATGTCAACCACGAAGGTGAAGCAAGGAAAAAGGCATAATGTCCAAAGCACATATCATGAAATCTAGAGCAATCTAAGATACAACAGAATCAAATGGCTTAGGTATTGAAATGATGCTCACCATAATACTGACTTGTACCTCATGGAGCAAGGCTCATTGCTTTTTGGAAGCCAATTGGTGTGGTGGATGCCATCTGTAAACCTGTGAGCATCTCTGGTGGTGAGTGGGTTTTCCATCTGTGCAAAGGCAACTGCTGGTCATGTAGTCTCTCGACACTCCATATCTGCAACCCGAGGGCCTGGAGACATCATCTCCTTAGTTATTCACAAAATGGGGATAACATCTGGCTCCTACAACATCTGGCTCCTACTTGGGGACTTGTGCTCGCTGTGGAGTGCCTAAGAACCGTAGCATCTCCTGGTAGACTTGTGCCTGCTGAAGATATTTCAGGTCCTGTCAAGCTTGCCTACTGGGTCTGTCTTTGACCACATATAGGCTCTAAGTTTCAACTGTCTGATAAAGTATTTTCTGCTGTTTTATAACAGCCAATAGTCCAAGAACTTCTTGCTGATTTGTAACGGTTGCACTTCCAATTTTAGGTGCTCTAGCATGTAGTTTTAGTAACCAGAAGTTAGCACATGCATACTAAAATAAGTACAACACACCTAAAGATCTTTACAGCTGAAAATGAACAGATCTAAGAGACTAACACATGCATTTTTGTACACAGGTATTTTTGGTCAAAATGACCTTGGATAACCCCCCCCGGGGAAAACCAGTTTGGGATATATGTCTATATAATGATGATCAAAGCAAGAGATACAACAAGTAATGAAATACAATGGAACCTGTATACATAGCAAGCTCCTCACGAGCCTTGCCACAAGAAACAGAGAAAGAAGTGGCCAAATTGTGGTGCACCCTCTCCCTTTGTTGCCCTCTGCACTGAACTGAATCGCCCTAGCTCATCTGTAACCCAATGAATAAATCCCTCCACAAGAATGTCCTCTTCTGTGCTGCCTCTCCATTGAAACTGTCAGAGCTAGAATCCTCCAAGCAGATCTACTACCAGGTAGCTGCCAGTCCTCTCAACTGCTGTGCCCTCCTCCTAACAGAAATGATCACCATAAATAAACTGAGCCATAAATTGAATGTCTCTCTCCACAGAAACAAGCGCCCAAGCTCTCCTTTCCCTATGAATCAGACCTCGTCTCAATCTGACAAGTCCTCCTCTCCTGATGAGCAAATGAAGGATAATGCATGCGCCTCCTCTCCTAAATGCGCCCCTCCTCCATGTAATATGCTCCCTCTCAAGAATGAAGGCTAAGACTCCATGGAAATAGTCTCCATGCAAGCTCCAAGCAACCAAGAGCCTCTCCTCAAGCTCTCAAGGGTTTCTCTCAAACCCTCATGAAGTGCGCCCTCCTCCTCAAGAAATGCGCCCCTCTTCTCTTCTCCAAAAAACACAAGTGAAGAATGAGTCTCCAAAAATACCTTTACCCTCTCTTTAGCCTCTTTGAGCCAACCCTAAAAGATCAATGGCCTAGTTAGATCTAGCCAAGTCTAATCAATGGGTGAGATCTCATCCTAAAATCTCACTAAGAAAACCCACTTTCCTTAGTTGCTTTATGTCTATTAATTCACCCACATTGTGAATTAATTGTCACTTTATGACTTAAGTGACATATTTCACTTTTGACTTCAAACTCCTAAGTCAAAGTGAAATTAGAATCATAAAGTAAAGTACAAGGGTAATAGTCTTCCCCCTTTGTGCTTAGAGACTCATAAGCACATGGCGACCACTTTCCAAGATACCCAAATCTCAACACTCCCTCTTATCGAGGAAAGTGCTCGTCACCACCAATATCATCCCTGCAGTGGACATGGTTGCTTCCTGGCATATGCTGGGTGAGTATGGTTGTACCTTGATCGCTGAAAGTGGACTCTGTCACAAATCTACTCAATCTGTATGATCTATAAATGGCACTGACTCTTGTTTAATTTAAAGCAGCTGCAAGAGCCATTCTCTGGGAGGATGGCAAAGACCCTAGTTGAGATCTAGGGCCCCCAATGCACTCTTGGGGTTCTTGGTTTGGGACCAAACAGTCAGTGCCATGGCAAAAGACCCTTGTAAGGGCCCCAAGTAGTTGACTGGGGTTCTTGGTCTGGGACCAAGCAGTGAAGACCCTTGTGAGAGCCCCCAGTATATGACTGGGGTTCTTGGTCTGGGAACAAGCAGTTAAAGTCCCTAGATATGTCTAGGGCCCCTAGACATGTTTCAGGGTATCCATGTTTGGGACATGGGTTGATCCTTGGTCTTGTACCTTGGTGGATAAGACCCCGGAGATGTTCTGGGGCCACCTGGTCTTTGATCAGGGGTTTGTTGGTATATGACCCTCTTTGAAGGCGGGCATGACCACATGAGGGATGTATCCCATATGCAGTGATGATAAAGTTAAAAAGGTCACCTTGAGAATGAATGGACAATTATTGCCACCAAGTCACCCCTCCTAAACTCCCTTTTCACCCTTGCTTGTGTTTATTTGGGGTTTTGTTTTTTGCTTTAGGGGTTAATGTGAAAATATTAATTAAATGTTATTATCACACGTTTAATTATTATTTTTATTAACCTACCCTAGCTTAAAGTATAAATAGAGACCTACCCCTCTACCTTTAACACACTCTTATGTTATCTTCCAAAAATGAGCGGATCTCCTCTTGTGTGCTGCGACCCTCCTTTGCAACAGTAGTTGAGCTCTTGTAATAGTTCGACCCTCCAGTTTTCAGCCTCCTGGTCATTGCAACCTTGTCTAGGGATGAGACAAGGGTTTTGAAGTGCTATTTTGCTGTGTCTACCTGTGGGTTGAAGTTTGAAGCTGGCGTCACCTTCCTCTAGTGCAGATCTGATTGAGCCATGGCCTCTCTAGTGTAGATCTGGCCCCTCTCATTGAGCCGTGACTCCTCCAGCACAGATCTGGCCCNTGTGTGTGTGATGGTTTAATCACATAAATTTCTGTGTGATGTTTAAGTGGTTTCTCTTCCTTGGTGGCAAGTTAGTCTATTCATCTCTTGGCAAGAGATCTAACCTTTATGGTAGATCTATGATCCTGAATTTTTTCTGAGCACAATTACAAGTGGCATTACATCTCTTGTTTGTGACATGGACTCCTTAAGAGGTAAGTGACCTGTTCAATTTATTATTATTTAGATCTGTTGTTATTTGTTTTTGAAGTTGATTAAATGTTATAGTCTGCTCATTACTTAGATCTATATCAGATCTGGAGATTAGATCTAGTTTTTAGTTTTGATCTGTATAAATCTATATCAATTTTGTAGATTAGATCTGGACTTTGATCTATATCATTAATTAAATCTCTTCTTTAGTTTAGATCGGAAATAGTGTTTGTTTGATTAATCTAGATCTATTCCTATGATCTTGTTTTGAGTTTAGTTGAATCTAGTTATTGCCAGGTTAGATCTGAGTGTTGTACACACTCAGAATTTGTTTAAAGATTCAAAGCTTATAGTTGTTCTTTCTCTGATCTGATTTACTTTGTTCAACAGTTCAATATAGTATTGGTTTATTGTTCTAATGTTTTTTTTTTAGCTAACTGAAATTTGAAAAGACAGTAATTTTCTGCCCTACTTCCCTAATTCTAACATGGTATCAGAGCTTAGGGTGTGAAGAGAGCTCAAGGATATAATCTTGAGCCTGCACAGATCCACTAGTTAGGGTTGTTTTGCAAAGATCAACAACATTTAAACTTATTCAGATCTCAGCATGGCCTCCACATTAGTAAAAGTTGAAGACAGACTTATAGGGGCCTCCAACTTCAATGCTTGGAAATCCAGGATAGTAAACATTCTTGAAGAGAATGAACTAGAAGAGCTGATTACTAGGGTTATTGAAGAACCCACTTCAAACACAACCAGGGCAACATACATGAAGAAGCAAGCCAAGGCTAAGAGAATCATTTTTGATTCTGTTAAGGACAACGTGATGTCAATCATTGGTCACGTAAGGACTGCCAAAGAATGTTTTGATGCTTTGGCAAACCTCTATGAAAAGAAGGCACCAACTCAGAAAAGAATTTTGAAAAACCAGCTACGTACTTTGAGAACGGGAAAAGATGATTCAGTTGCTACCTTCTTCTCCAAAATTGCTTAAACTAAAGATCAACTCATTGCAATAGGAGTTCCTGTAGATGATGATGACCTTGTGCAAACTGCTTTTGATGGACTTCTTGAGTCATGGGGAGTTTTTCTTGCATCGGTAAATGGAAGAGAAGTCCAACCCAACTTTGATATATTATGGCATGACTGCTTAGAAGAAGAAGGAAGACTTAAAAGCAGAAATGAGTCTTCACTTCTAAGAGAACATGCCCTTTCAACGAAAACCAAGAAATGGAAGAAGTTCCTTCAAGCTAAAGGAAAAGGTAAGAAACCTCAAGGTAAGTTATCTCACCTCAATCCTCACTTATCTAAAGTTAAATGTTTTAACTGCAATAAGCTAGGACATTATGCAAGAGATTGCAGGAATCCTCCATCTCAACAGAAAAGAAGAGGAAGATTCCAAGCCTCAGTTGCCACTAAAGAGGCTAAACCTCAAGAGGAGCCTCAAAGAAGACAAACCAGGGCTGCCACCAAAGAGCAAGAACAACAAAGAGAATATTATCTTATCTCAGCTCTTTTCGGCACTATTACCAAGTCAGAGGAGATTTGGTTAATAGACAACGATGCTTCCAGACACATGACATGTTTCAAACGAAACCTTGCAAACTATCAAGACAAGAAATTCAAGGCAAAGGTAGAACTAGGTGATGATGGCACCTATGACATAAAAGGTTTTGGATCTACCTCTTTTCGATTTCACTCAGATAATATCTTTCACATTGATGAAATTCTTTATGTTTCTGGTCTAAAGAAAAATCTAATCTCTGTTCCAGTTTTCGAAAGTAAAGGTTATTCAGTAGCTTTCTCTAAAGGGAAGGCCCTCTTGTGGTCCTCAAATGAAGATATAAACACTGCTATAACGATTGAAACTCGTGAGAGTGGACTCTATAAAATTTCAGGTTAGGTTGTTCAAGCTCTAGTTCACGATACGGTAAATCTCTGCGAGCTTTGGCACATAAGACTTGGACATCTCAACTACAACACACTTCCAGGTTTGCAAAAGATGGTGACAGTTATGCCAGTATTTTCTTTTGAAAATGATAGTGTTTGTAAAGGTTGTTCACTTGGTAAGAATACAAAGAAACCCTATCCTCTCAGTAATAGAAAATCAAATGGCATTTTAGATCTAATTCATTCTAATCTTTGTGGGCCCTTGACTACCCCTTCTATAAATGACTGTATTTATTATATCATTTTTATTGATGATTGTTCGCGTAAAACTTGGGTTTATTTCTTAAAGACTAAAGATGAATCTTTTAGCAGATTTCAAGAATCTTGTTGAAAAATCAAACAGGTAGACACATCCGAGTTTTCAGAACAGATAACGGTAAAGAATTTGACTCCTTCAAATACGACGAACTCTGTCGGGCTTTTGGAATTAAGAGGGAGCTAACCGTGCCATACAACCCTCAGTAGAATGGGGTTGCTGAAAGANAACCCTCAGCAGAATGGGGTTGCTGAAAGAAAGAATAGAACTATCTGTGAAGCAGCCAGGGCCATGATGTATGACCAAAACCTACCTTTATCTCTCTGGGCCGAGGCTGCCAGTACTGCAGTGTACATTCAGAATCGATGTCCACACAAAGCTCTTGAAGCGAAAACTCTTGAAGAAGTTTTCACTGGAATTAAGCCCTCAGTTGATCATTTGAGAATATTTGGCAGTCTAGTCTATATTCACATTCCAAAAGAGAAGAGGACTAAGCTAGAGCCCTCCGGAAAGAAATGAACTTTTGTGGGATATAGTGAAACCTCAAAAGCTTACAGGATTTATATCCTAGGTCAAAAGTTCATCGAAGTAAGCAAAGACGTGACTTTTCATGAAGAAGCAACTTTTCGTCGGGCCAGAAAACTTCCATGTGATTCAGAGGAGCAGGAAGCTCTACCACTTGATTCTCCAGATGATCAGAGGGAGGAAACCTCAGAACTTCTAGTGGATCCCTCAAGGGACACTATTGAGTTTCCAATGGAGCTACCTCCTATTAAAAGGAAACCAGCTTGGTGCCGGGAAATATTGAAAGAAGCAGAAAAGCATTCAGCTCCTAAGGGCACCTTCAGAGAAAGCAAGAAACCAGATAAGTACTCTGGTCTCATATCTAATTTAAATACTGTGATTGATTCAGAATCTTCCACATTTGCAGAAGCCTCTAAACATAAAGTGTGGAAAGATGCTATGAATGAAGAATATGATTCTA
The DNA here is from genome assembly GCA_032191745.1 of Picea mariana. Lineage (NCBI taxonomy): Eukaryota > Viridiplantae > Streptophyta > Pinopsida > Pinales > Pinaceae > Picea > Picea mariana. Next base: position 21,220 of record JASDQU010737851.1, read on the forward strand.
TTCTAAAGAATGATGTATGGACCGTAGTTCCTAGACCTCATGGCAAATCAATAGTAACTTCAAAATGGCTTTATAAGATAAAGCATGCAGCAGATGGCAGTATTGAGAAATACAAGGCGAGATTCGTGGCTCGTGGTTTTTCTCAGAAAGAAGGAATTGACTACGATGAGATTTTTGCTCCAGTTGCCAGGTATACTTCAATCAAGATTATTATCTCTCTTGCAACAGTTTTTGGTTGGAAACTTCACCAAATGGACGTTAAGACTGCTTTTCTTAACGGTGAAGTTGAACAAGAAGTATACATTGAGCAACCTGAAGGTTTCGTGATACATGATAAAAGATTTCATGTGTGCAAACTCAAGAAAGCCCTGTACAGGTTGAAGCAAGCTCCAAGAGTTTGGTATGGTAGAATAGACAGTTTTCTACAAATTCTTGGATTCACCAAGAGCATAGCAGATCCAAATCTTTATATAAAGATTGTGCAAAATCATCCAGTTATCCTAGTCTTATACGTGGATGATCTGTTCCTCATTGGAGAGGAAAACTTGATAGCTTAGACTAAGAGGGAGCTTTCTGCAGAGTTTGAAATGAAAGACTTGGGGCTCATGCACTATTTTTTGGGCTTGGAGGTTTGGCAGAAACCATGAGAGATCTTTCTCTCACAGGGTAAATATGCAGTTGATGTGCTTCGCAGATTTGGCATGATGGACTGCAAATCCATGGCCACACCAATGATCTCTAATCTAAAGAAACTACAAGATCAGGTCACAGGTTCAGATCTAGAAGATCCCATGTTATATCGACAGATCATTGGGTTTTTGATGTATCTCGTACATACGAGACCAGACATTTGCTATGCAGTAAATGCTTTCAGTCAGTTCGTGTGTGAACCGAAGCATATACATATGGTTGCTGTGAAGCATATCCTGAGATATATTCGGGGAATTATAGCTTATGGTCTCAGATACACTTCCAGTGGAGGTGTAATGTTCCATGGTTTTACAGATTCAGATTGGATGGGCAGTACAGTGGATCGGAAGAGTGCTTCTGGATATTGCTCCAGTTTGGGTTCTGCAATGATTGCCTGGTCCAGCAGGAAACAGGGCTCCATAGCCCAAAGCACTGTAGAAGCATAATACATTGCTACAAATGCTGCTAGCAGAGAAGCAGTGTGGCTTAGGAAGCTACTTTCAAACTTGTTCAGTTCAGAGCTTGAACCCACAGTCATTCACTGTGACAATCAGAGCTGTATAAAGTTCACCGAGAATCCAGTGTTTCACGACAGATCGAAACACATTGATATGAGATACCACTATGTCTGGGACATGGTTCAGAAGAACGTTCTTAGCATTCAGTATGTTTCGACGACATAACAGACGACAGATATTTTTACCAAGCCACTGTCCCTGACAAAGTTTGTATACTTTCGTGACAAGTTTGGTGTAGCTGAGAATGCCTCTCTTGTTGAGAGGGAGTGTTGAATTTAAAGCAGTGGCAAGAGCCATTCTCTGGGAGGATGGCAAAGACCCTAGCCGAGATCTAGGGCCCCCAATGCACTCCTGGGGTTCTTGGTCTAGGACCAAACAGTCAGTGCCATGGCAAAAGACCCTTGTAAGGGCCCCGAGTAGTTGACTGGGGTTCTTGGTCTAGGACCAAGCAGTGAAGACCCTTGTGAGGGCCTCCAGTATATGACTGGGGTTCTTGGTCTGGGACCAAGTAGTTAAAGTCCCTAGATATGTCTAGGGCCCCTGGACATGTTCCAGGGTACCCATGTCTGGGACATGGGTTGATCCTTGGTCTTGTACCTTGGTGGATAAGACCCCAGAGATGTTCTGGGGCCACCTGGTCTTTGATCAGGTGTTTGTTGGTATATGAACCTCTTTGAAGGCGGGCATGACCACATGAGGGATGTATCCCATATGCAGTGATGATAAAGTTAAAAAGGTCACCTTGAGAATGAATGGACAATTATTGCCACCAAGTCACCCCTCCTAAACCCCCCTTTCACCCTTGCTTGTGTTTATTTGGGGTTTTGTTTTTTGCTTTAGGGGTTAATGTGAAAATATTAATTAAATGTTATTATCACATGTTTAATTCATATTTATATTAATTAAACATGTTATTTTTAATTATTATTTTTATTAGCCTACCCTAGCCTAAATTATAAATAGAGACCTACCCCTCTACCTTTAACACACTCTTATGTTATCTTCCAAAAGTGAGCGGATCTCCTCTTGTGTTCTGCGACCCTCCTTTGCAACAGTAGTTGAGCTCTTGTAACAGTTCGGCCCTCCTGTTTTCAACCTCTTGGTCATTGACACCTTGTCTAGGGATGAGACAAGGGTTTTGAAGTGTTGTTTTGCTGTGTCTACCTGTGGGTTGAAGTTTGAAGCTGGCGTCACCTTCATCTAGTGCAGATCTGATTGAGTCGTGGCCTCTCTAGTGTAGATCTGGCCCCTCTCATTGAGCGATGACTCCTCCAACACAGATTTGGCCCCTATCCATTGAGCGGCGACCCCTTTAAGCTGTCTGTAACCCCTGCTACCTCTTCTTGCATGAGGGTTTGAGTCTTTGGAATTTCTGTGTGTGTGAGGGTTTAATCACATAAATTTCTGTGTGATGTTTAAGTGGTTTCTCTTCCTTGGTGGCAAGTCAGTCTATTCATCTCTTGGCAAGAGATCTAACCTTTATGGTAGATCTATGATCCTGAATTTTTTCTGAGCATAATTACAAGTGGCATTACATTTCTTGTCTGTGACATGGACTCCTTTAGAGGTAAGACTACAAGGTAAGTGACCTGTTCAGTTTATTATTATTTGGATCTGTTTTTATTTGTTTTTGAAGTTGATTAAATGTTATAGTCTGCTCATTACTTAGATCTATATCAGATCTGGAGATTAGATCTAGTTTTTAGTTTTGATCTGTATAGATCTTTATCAGTTTTGTAGATTAGATCTGGACTTTGATCTATATCATTAATTAAATCTGTTCTTTAGTTTAGATCAGAAATAGTGTTTGTTTGATTAATCTAGATCTATTCCTATGATCTTGTTTTGAGTTTAGTTGAATCTAGTTACTGCCAGGTTAGATCTGAGAGTGTTGTACACACTTAGAATTTGTTTAAAGATTCAAAGCTTATAGTTGTTCTTTCTCTGATATGATTTACTTTGTTCAACAGTTCAGTATAGTATTGGTTTACTGTTCTAATGTTTTTTTTAGCTAACTGAAATTTGAAAAGACAGTAATTTTCTGCTCTACTTCCCTAATTCTAACAACTCTCCATCTATCCAAGATCACTTAGATCTCGGCATCACATCGAAGATCTCCACCTTGGTCTCCCACCAAGGATTTCCTCCTACTCTTGGCATCTCACCAAGAGTCTCCCTCTCTTGGTTTCTCACCAAGAGTCATGAACTTGGCCTCTGACCATGTCACCTCCACCTGATGTGGATCCAGAACTTGGTTTGTCCATCTCAGAAGCTATGTGAGGCTAAAGCCTCCATGGTCTCCTGCTCGTCCTCCTCATCAACCTCTGATGCACTGAAGCTGTAGCACCAACTCTCTGTCTGCTCGACTGCTCTGAAACTATAGCTATACTGGGTGGACTAGTCACCGACTCTGAAGATGTCCAGGGACACTGAGTCTGATCTCCCTCTGAATCACTGCTGTGCATTAGGCGGTCCTCATCAACTTTGTCTTCCCAACTAATGCTAGATGGTGTAATAGCAGATAAAGTAGTAATGAATGCACACTCTCTTGCAAACTGATCACTGAACTCTATCTCCTCTGCTGTCACTGCTAACACATTCTGTTGCTTCTTCTTCTTGTTTGGACACTGTCCTACATAGTGACCCATCTCTCCACAAGCAAAGCATCTCGCTGTGCTCATGTCTCTCCTCTGCCCACTACTGTTGCTGCTCTCTCCTCCCTGTGGAGGGGCCCCAAACTTGGGACCTTGCCGACCTCCACGGTCAGTTTTCTTCTTACCCTTTGTCCAAAGAGCAAGGTTCTCGTCACCAGAAAATGTCTGCTGCTGCTGTCCAGAAGCCTCGGCTGCAAGCCTAATCTCCTCTTGGATGAAGTCATCCCACATCCTCTACCATGTAGGCATGACCTCCCTGGCAACAATACCCCGTACAAATGGACCACACGGTTTGGTGAAGCTATTCATAGCTTGCCTCACCAAAGAGTTAGGGTTCACAACCTCTCCAACGACTGCCAACTCATCTCTGATCTGTGTGTATCTACCAAGGAATGATGTAACCGTCTCATCCTCGAGCATGTGAATGCCCCTGAGTCGGTCATGAAGAACCATCTTCCAATTCTCATTAGAGCTCTCGTACAACTTGCACAGAGATGCCCACATCTCGTATGCACAAGTCTTTCCAGTCAAGTGGGGAATAATGTAGTCTCTCACAGCATCACAAATGATCCTCTTTGCCTTGTTGTTCCTCTTCCTGAACTCTGCTCCCAATGCAAAGGAACGCTGCCTCACTCCTGTCAACACAGGTGTGAAAAGAAGCAAGCGAATCCACGACCTCACTCCTAGCCAGTAGGTGTGAAAAGAGGTCATCAACTACAGCCTCACTCCTGTCCACGCAGGTGTGAAAAGAGGCTGTCCACAAGTGCCAAACACTACCCAACTGTCCTCTGCAAAAATCTTCCCTCTAACAACCACTGAATGAGTCAATGGCTGTCCACAAAAATCTGCCAAGAAGATGTATATGACAGCCAACAAAATGCTGTCCCAACTGCTCAAAATTTCAGCCACCTCAGCGCTGATACCATGAAGATTTTTTAGGTCCTGTCAAGCTTGCCTACTGGGTATGTCTTTGACCACAGATTGACTCTAAGTTTCAATTGTCTGATAAAGTATTTTCTGCTGTTTTATAACAGCCAATAGTCCAAGAACTTCTTGCTGATTTGTAATGGTTGCACTTCCAATTTTAGGTGCTCTAGCATGTAATTTTAGTAACCAGAAGTTAGCACATGCATACTAAAATAAGTACAACACACCTAAAGATCTTTACAGCTGAAAATGAACAGATCTAAGAGACTAACACATGCATTTTTGTACACAGGTATTTTTGGTCAACATGACCTTGGATAAACCCCCCCCGGGGAAAACCAGTTTGGGATATATGTCTATATAATGATGATCAAAGCAAGAGATACAACAAGTAATGAAATACAATGGAACCTGTATACATAGCAAGCTCCTCACAAGCCTTGCCACAAGAACCAGAGAAAGAAGTGGCCAAACTGTGGTGCGCCCTCTCCCTTTGTTTCCCTTTGAACTGAACTAAAGCGCCCTAGCTCATCTGTAACCCAATGAAGAAATCCCTCCACAAGAATGTCCTCTCCTGTGCTGCCTCTCCACTGAAACTGTCAGAGCTAGAATCCTCCAAGAAGATCTGCTACCAGGTAGCTACTAGTCCTCTCAACAGGTGCGCCCTCCTCCTAGCAGAAATGATCACCATAAATAAACTGAGCCATAAACTGAATGTCTCTCTCCACAGAAACAAGCTCCCAAGCTCTCCTCTCTCTATGCATCAAACCTCCTCTCAATCTGACAAGTCCTCTCCTGATGAGCAAATGAAGGATAATGAATGCGCCTCCTCTCCTAGATGCGCCCCTCCTCCATGTAATATGCTCCCTCTCAAGAATGAAGGGTAAGACTCCATGGAAATAGTCTCCATGCAAGCTCCAAGCAACCAAGAGCCTCTCCTCAAGCTCTCAAAGGTTTCTCTCAAACCCTCATGAAGTGCGCCCTCCTTCTCCTCAAGAAATGCTCCCCTCTTCTCTTCTCCAAAAAACGCAAGTGAAGAATGAGTCTCCAAAAATACCTTTACCCTCTCTTTAGCCTCTTTGAGCTAACCCTAAAAGATCAATGGCCTTGATTAGATCTAACCAAGTCTAATCAATGGGTGAGATCTCATCCTAAAATCTCACTAAGAAAACCCACTTTCCTTAGTTGCTTTATGTCTATTAATTCACCCACATTGTGAATTAATTGTCACTTTATGACTTAAGTGACATATTTCACTTTTGACTTCAAACTCCTAAATCAAAGTGAAATTAGAATCATAAAGTAAAGTACAAGGGTAATAGTTTTCCCCCTTTGTGCTTAGAGACTCATAAGCACATGGGGACCACTTTCCAAGGTACCCAAATCTCAACACCTGCAAGTAAACATCAAACTGTCAAGTGCAGGATGGCCTACTCATCCTTGTTCTCATATGATCATATCAAAACCCACTACACTAGAAAATAAAATTTTTCCATTTTTTCAATAAAATTTCTAAACTAAGCATGAAATCAATATGCAATTGAGTAGAATGAAAATGAAATGCTTCTAAACTAGTATGAGCGATCAAGATGCAAAATGTAGGGAATCAAAATGACTTACCTACTTACTTGGGGCCTTGATAATCACATGATGGATGATGTCAGGTGAAGTCACACAACCATTGCAAGCAGTTGATCATCTCATCAAAGTATCTTCCCTTGTGCTTAATCATGTGAAACAACAAAGATAAGTCAAGCATAATAATCATGAGTATAAACATAGATATAATCGATCATGAGATAAAACTCATGAAGATGGGTGGGGGGGAGGAAATCTTGTTGGAAAGAGAAACCATCAGCCCGATCATCCAGCCTGAAAGTGTAGCCACAAGACTGATCAATCCATCTCTGAAGGGGGCTACTATATGTAGACGATGGCTCGTCTTCATCTTCACTTAGAAGATCACTACTCCCTTAAGGCTGAGAAAGGACAAGAGATCCAAAGACAACCCTATGATTTCCCAAACAAGAGGAAACGGGGTAAGGCACAACCTTAGAGAAAAAATCCTCCGTCAGACTCAAGAAACGTCTCTTCTTTGTTTGCAAATCCCTGCCCAAAGTCTCAACATGAAAGTACTTCCGTTTGGTAGTATGGACCTCAGATTGCTTTGGGAAGGCCACAACTTGGTGTCTATCAAAATCTGAGTATGGTTGTTGAAAATTAGCTTGAAAATGCTGCATCAGGTCATCCTCGAATGGATGGAACAAATCTGTAATCATATCATCGGGTTGACACATATATGACCATCTGGCTGTAAAAAGAAATCCTCTGAATAGATGCTTTCTGTATCCTTTATCCGAGATGTGCCTTCAATGTCGTAGATAGGATCTCTGTAAAAAATGAAACAACCCAAATCCCATCTGCATCTCCCAATCTATATGAAATCATCAATGTGATCGTCGACTGTATCTGGGGGTTGTTCCATGATTTCATCTGCAACATAGAAGCTGATTAGTTGTTCATAAGATTGGATAACTTCATCTTCTCTGAAAGGGACAGTAGAGGAAAGGCAGCAATGCAAGATGCAAAGATTAACTTATGACAAACAAACTCTTTTCTAAGTCAACTAAGACTAGTGCCTAAGATTGGGCAAAGGGGTCAACTAATGTTTGAGGGAGTTTGATTTCAAAAGATTTACAAATAAAACAATGATTACAATTACTTCACAACAATGTTAGATACAAATCCACAATTCGATACAAGATGAATGGATGATACAATAGATACAACAAGAATATCTAAGAACTACAAAATATAAAGATACAAAGAGGTAAGTTAACCATGTGTTTTAATGTGCAGGAATTAAAGGATTTCAAAGCATGAACATCATCAACACATTAAAGCCAAGCATTCCCCAATAGCACTTACTCTATTGGACTGCTTGTCAATGGCAACATCAACACTCAAGACCCAACAAGATGATGCCTCCAAATGGGATGTGCTATCTTTTGAGGGATCACACCAAAAAAACACTTAACAAAAGATTTGAAAGCTTTAAAGCACAAGTGTTCCACAATACTCAAAAATGACACTTAGTTAATTATTCCACAAAGCAAAAAAAATGTTCTTGCATGTAAGATTGAAAAAGAGTTATGCTTGCAAGTATTGAACCACAAGATGTACCAATGTAGCCAAGTTGTTTAAATGCTTAGTGAATTAAGGGTTACTTAAAGATTTTAAAGTTTGAATTACTCTAACTAAGTGTCAAACCAAAATCCTCCTCCCCCAATTACCAAATGGCTGCTGGATGCTCAAGAAGTGAGGCAACGAGGCCTACCCTAGCTTCACAGGTCAACCCTAAAGATCCAAGCACTCCCGGAAAGGATGCCGCGCACTGTGAGACCGTCCCCGGCCTAGCACCTTCCGTTGTCTTCCTCAAACCCCGTTTTAGATGGCGAAGATGTTGGATTTAAGTGTCCTATTAAGTCTATTAAGTTGATATACCTATGGGCTAAGTATTTTGATGTGTTTGAGAGTGTTTTGATGACTTTTAGTTGCCTTAAAATGATGAAAAAGTGTCAAAACCGAAACTTAATTAGCTCAAAAAGATGTGTTATAGATCATGAAATTTAAGCATGTAGACACATATGAATCATGTAAAAGAAAGCTGAAATAAAAGAGCTACTCCATCATTTTTTTAACCATAAACATGTGCAAGCTTGTATGAAAAGAATGCTATGAAAGGGCAAGAACAACTTGCCAAAGAAAGAAGAAAATGCTTTAGCTCATCACCACTTAACCATGAGTGTTATTGCATTAAGAAGAAAAGTGCTAAGAGATGAAAAGTACTTGCTGAAATAAGAGTGTGTCCCTACACGATAAACATGCCCCACATATACTTCAAACTTAGATGATGGCAAATGGCCTTAAAGATAAGTTATTTGCAAGTTAAAATGATTATTTCTTAAACCACCATCATTGCATTAAACCATGTGATATTGCATTAGAACATGTGTTATGAAACTTGAAAGATTATAACATGTAAGTAAGATTATGCCCCAAGGGCTTAAGCTAAGATCTAGTATGTGTATGATATCTACCTCTAGAGAATTTTAGCCATGTGAGCATAAGCAAATCATTAACACATAACTTATCTAGCCATACAATATTGGGGATGTCTCACCCAAGGTGTAGGCAACAATGAAGAAGAAGACTTGAAATGAAAAACAAGAACTAAGAACCACTCTCAATGGCACAAGGTGGAGGCAAGCCTTCATTTTTTGTGCCAAGGGGGTTTGGAAGCAAAAAAATGACTTTAGAAATGCTAGAAAGAGAAGGGAAATGGTGAGTTTTTGTTACTCAATCAATGGAGAAGTTCTTGAGGTGTTGTATGACCGAAAGTGGGCAGCATAACCCTTATACCTGGTAAGAACCTGCAAAAACAAGCAAGTTATTGCTTGCTGGAAATGCTACACAACACACCACAAGTCAAGAAAAATTTCTGTTTCTATGCAGAAATTTTTCACATACAAGTATCCCAATAAAAATAGATTTAATGTGACCTATCTATGATTGTTAGCAAACTGAAATATGGAGAGAATGAGTAAATAAATCAGATCTGAAAATAAATGGAGTTTATGTATGTTTTAAGAGTAAACTCTTCCTTGAGGCTAGCCCAATAAAACCCTAGAAGTAAACTTGAAAAAGTTGTGAGAAAAACTACAAAAATAGATAGAATGTGAGTAGATCTAGATGGTAAAACAAAATACTTTGAAATACCCAAATAAACACTTAACTAGATCTATGATAATACTACCACAAATCTATCCAAACAAAATACTTTGCTTGGAGCTTCTACTCTAGATCTATAAACTTGAAGCAAGAATGAGAGAGAGAAATAGAACAAGATCACCTCAATAGTAGCAAGAAGCAACAAGAATACTCTTTGTTTCTTCAAATCCTTCAAAACCTTTCTATTACTCAAGAGGAGAGTCTTGCAGCAACAAGTTGCTCCAACACTCTCATGAACAAAATAGAAGGAAGCACAATGAACAAGAGAGAGAGAGAGAGAGATGAGGGGAAAATCCAGTAGCATAACAATAATTCAAGATATGGTATCAAATGAGTGAGGGAGGGGTTCTATTTACACTTGGGAAAGCAAAGCTACCCCTCTTGGATGAGTTACAAGTGTCACACATCAAAGAAAAGTCACTTTTAGGGTTTTGATAAGTTAGGGTTTTGGCATGGATGGATGAAGTGGAATTGAGTTGGAGTGAGTTGTTAAGGCTTTGATAAGTGAAATGATGAGTTGTAGGGTCTAGGGAGGCACACCAAGGGATATAACAAGTCTCCCATGAATTTTTTTATTATTTTTTCACTTTTTGGAGACTTTCTAGAAGGGAGACACACCACTCTAGGAAAAGTGACGTTTTTGCTTAATGGCTAGGTGAGGGGGTGATGTGAGGGTTGGAAACTGTTAGGAAATGTTAGGAAAAATATCTCTCACACTTTTCCATCATTACTTTACCCTATTTGCTCAAAATTACAAAAACGACATTTTTCCTATGTCATGATTTAGCAATTAAAATTGTTGTTTTGACTGATTGAGACTCATGGTGGACAAACACCTAGCAAAAGTTGCTCGACTGAGCTGAAACTTGGTGCAAGGGTGTAGGGGGTCTCATTCCGTTTATTTTGAGCACAAATACCCCTATCAAAAACCCAAGGACCTAGTTTTTACAATATTTGCTCAAAAACAATTAATTAATTAAATAATTAAACCTTCAACCTTAGGAAAATTTAATTAATTTAATTAATTAAAAAATAATCTATCTAGACTCGACGGAATTCCGCAAAACTTTCTGAGATGTCATACATGGTTATTTACATCATTTCTAAACAATAGCTACTAGAAGATAACCCCATTAGAGCGTCTTTCACCACTTTGGAGGAATTATTGCTTGTGGGAGGGAAAAACTCAAGGGAAATTAATAAGGCCGAAAAGCCCAATTAATAACCTGAGGATAAAAAGCCCTCGATGAAAGGAACTCTCCTAATGAAGAAATCCCAAGGTAACTGACCTAACTATGACGCATGCAGACTACATTATTAACCCACGCAGGGGTGCGGAAATTCCGTTTACAAAAAAGTGTGTTGGAGGCATAAATTACGCAGTAGAACCAAACTGTCTTCGACAAATTAACATCTGATGATGCATCTCTTCATGGCACATGGAGTTGACCCCCTAGTTGAATAGGCGGTTAACAAGCCCTATGGAGGTTCGAACTAATCATCTCCCCATGTGTACCTGTCCAATATGGTACCTGTCCGTCGGGTATGATCCCGCACATCAACAAATACGCCCTCCATGGGATCATAAGTCACAGGGATCATAGCAATGTCAATCACATCCAATCGTCAATTTTATTAAACATGTGCATAAAACCCCTTTTACCTAGTCAAGCGCTCAAAGACATTATACAAATCTGCAAAGCGAGTTTGGAGGAAGTGACAGGGCGTCCTATTGGGCTAGTGTCCAATGGAAAAGAGATGTTTCCAGACGAGATCAAATCCAAGTCATGTTAATGGATGAGGTGGATAAGGGATGTCCTGACAAGGGGTGCAGTGATAGCAGGGAAATGTAAGGCTTACCTGTGGGTGCCTTTGTGAAGGCAAGCTACACCTGTCCTGGATGCAAATGTTTCCAAGCCCATTCATGCCTTTTATTCTTATTTCTTTATTGCTTTTTCTTTCAAGAAGCTAATCAGGGGACACTGCCCTGGCGTGGTGACCAATGGTGGCAATGTTATCCATGAGCACTTTCACGGAAATGAGAAGGCTGGCTCGTGATGAGACCCCCTTTCTCTTGGCTATGCCACCAAGAGCCACTACCCTGGCGTGGTAACCAACTGCTAGTAGTGTCATACTGCTGGATGCCCATGGACCTAATAGGCTGGCTCGTGATGAGACCCCCTATCCTCTGACTAGGTCTTGTTTTATTATTTTTGTGGGTCCTGTTATCGCACAGTTTGTAGTTTAGGTCAAAGGCTGAAGGATAGAGATCAAACTGGCGTAACAGAAACCTTCCCCACCCAATGTCACCTCAATGGGGAGGTTCTTTCTGTTTAGGGAGGTTAGCCCAGGGGAGACGTCCCCGACAACCTGGGGTTTTGAAAAGGTTAAGGTATAAAGCAAGGTTTAAAGTTTCCTCCTCACAGGTTACCACCTAAGTTGGATAGTCCGGCTAAACAACCAATAATGAAGTGTATCCCCAATTGAAAACACCTGCTCGGAAAAAGACAACAACAATACAATATATATATGCAGGCTATAACTCAAAGGGTTAGTACTTCAATAACTATCTGCTATCATTTAATAAGCAATGTAAAGCAATAGACACAAATGAAGTCAACGTTTTGTCAATTAGCTATGAAAGAGCATCAATTCATCAATATCTGTCAGGATGATCAAGCCTACAATGTATCCAATCAACAATTTGCTCAATAAATGCTTCAAATCATCACTTAATTGCTAATATTCAACTTTTGCTGCGTCAAGATGAGATAACCAACTATGACGTCAGCCCTAATTAAGTTAGTTTGTTAGTTAGGGTTTCAAAATTTAAAGTTTTGAGAATGGTTTTGTACACTAAGACTTCAACGTTGGAGGTTAGAAATCAGTGCCTTAGGGTATATGGAATCAAACAAGAAGAGGGCACAAGGTTTTGAAAGGATGATGACTTAAAGATTGGAGGGAAGGGTTCTAAAGTGCTGCAAAGGCAGGGCCCTAGAATCAAAACCCTAGGGGAAAGAGGCTCACTCCGGTGTTGCTTAAGCAAGGCCTCGTGCTCTTTCCTCCTTCCTAAGGTCAACTTGGCAAAACGGCTAGCATCAATGATTAATTTTACTAAAGGATGAGGTGAGAGAAAGTGTTGTAAAGACAAGGCTTTCAAACCCTAGAAAGTGATGGCCCTAGGTGTAGATAACTTAGGCCTAGGACGTCACCCCTTTTTCAACTTATAAAATTAAATGCTAGCTTAAAGGAAGAAGCAAGATGAGTGTAGCAAAGGCTAAGCTCAATCCTTCTTCTTTAATGGCTAAAATATCTCTCTCTAAGGGGACATGTAACAATGACCTACTTGTGTGCTTGTTACCTAGGGTTTTAAATCAACAATTTAATAAGTAAATGCAAGAAATTAGACCTACAACCATTCAATTAAGAAGTTTTTCAAGAAAATCACTTACATATCATGAAGAGAAGCATATGCAAACCCTAGTTGTAAACCTTCCTTAAGAGAAATGCCATAAGATGCCAAAAATATCCTTCCAATAGCAAGTGCGCCTCACTTAGCAAGAAAATATACCCAAGAAGGGCGCAAAAATCAGACCTCACGAGTGTGAGTGAATTCTGTTATCTCAAAATGAGGGAAAACATCCTCAATATATATCATCCAATGACCTTTAATTAAAATTAGGTCATTAAAATAGCCGACAAGGCCAATAACTAAAAATCATATTGTTTTACATTAAACTGTTAAAAGAAAACCCTAAATGAGCAATGAGCAAGACGTCTAGCCCCTTTGAGGGAGACGTTGGCCCTTTTTAGGGCAAATAATAGCACTAGATGACAAACGTTGGCCCTCTCTGGGCCTCCAAACTCTGCCACACGTGCCAAACTGCCCTGTCAAACTGCCATGCGCTAGAGGTGACGTCAAGGGCCTCTAGAGGACGTCCTGGGTCATCAGAGGGACACGTTCCACCTGCAGTGGGTCAACCCCCTAGGGCTGGGCTCAGCCAAGGCGTCCTGGATGAAAATGTCCTTCTTCTTCCCTCGTGCAAAGGCTCGACCAATCATTGTCCTGTCTCTGCCCTTGATGAGGTCCCAACAACCATCTGATGGGCTCTTCAGCCCCATGGAGGTCCGAACTAATCAACTCCCCATGTGTACCAGTCCACTTGGTACCTGTCCGTCGGGCATGGTCCTGCACATCAAAAACTTCGCCCTCCATGGGCTCATTAGGCCTAGGGATCATAGCAATGTCAATCATATTTCGTCATTAATTTTATCAAATGCATGCATAAAACCCCTAGCATATCATCTAATAGCTCAAAGACATTACAATGACCTACTATACAAAGTTGAAGAAAAAGACAAAATGCCCTATTGGGCCAGCATCCATAAGAAAAGGAAAGTTCCCAAAGGATATCATCCAAGCCATGTAACACGAGGTGGTGTGGTCAAAGGATGTCTTAGACATAGTGAAAGACAGGGGTGATATTATCCGTAGGTGCCTTTGTAGGAGGCGAGTTGTACCTGTCATGGATGCAATTCTTTCCAAGCCCTTTATTGCCTTTATTCTTTCTTTTCTTTATTACTTTTTATTTATTTTTATTTCAAGGTCTAACTAGAGGACACTGCCTTGGCGTGGTGACCAGAGCTGACAGTGTTACCCACAAGTACTTTCACAGAGATGATAAGGCTGGCTCGTGATGAGACCCCCTTTCCCTTGGCCATGCAAC
>JASDQU010737851.1:36864-50263 GCA_032191745.1 Picea mariana
AGAACTAGATGCACATATTCAAAGGTTTTGAGGATCAAAGTGACACATACCATGATACCTGGACTCATTTCCTCATGGAGCAAGATCCATCTCTACTACAGGACCAAGCCGAGGTGATGGATGCTGCTGCTGTTGACAAAGTGGAGGCGCTGAAAGGAAGAAAAGATGGGCCCTCGTGGGCCATGCTCAAGTCTATCTGGCTCTCGATACTCCATGTCTAGGACCTGTGGGCCTCGAGACATAATCTCCTTAGTTATGCCTAAAATGGGGGATAACATCTGGCTCCAACTCGGGGACATGTGCTCACCGTAGAGCGCATGAGAACCTCAACATCTCTGGCATAAATTGTAACCTGCTTGATCTCAATAGAAACTATCAGTAATCATTTGGGGTGGTGATATCACCCCCAACTCATATATGTAAAACTGAAAGCAAGCATATGCACAAATGTGAAAGCAGACTACTCTAGTATCAATGTAAATGGTATATACAATGAGTGCAAATGCCTACTTACCTGTTGGCTGGATGTTAGGTGTAGTCAAACGACCAATGAAACCAATCCAGCAATATCCCATAATACCTGCCTTTGTGCTTCATCATAAACCAAAATAGTGATAAGTTAAGTACAAAAATAACATGGGTTAGAGAATATATCGTATCATTGGTAATCAACAAGTCTAACTCATGGAGGCAGGTGGGAAGGATAAAATCATGCCAAGTCAATCTCTGAGGAAAGTGCTCAATCCACTTCAGGAAAGGATTGTGAAAAGTCAAAGGTTTAGAACACCGACTCAAAAGGTCTGCAAGCTGGCTACCTAGGACGTCCTCATGATCTGAAATCCTGGAAAGGATTGACAAGGATCTAGTAAATGACCGGAAAACTCCTAAGGGAAAGTTGAAAGGCTGAGATAACAGACTTATTCTTGAAGTATTCAACCAACCCTTGGACTCAATGGTTTTCCCCAGAGGAAACTTAATACAAAAGACATATCTCCCAACTACACCTCTAGAGACGCAACAAAGTAAAGTAATAAGAGGTGGTTGGAGAAAATTGTCACAAGGATTCTTCTTCAAGCAAACAATGTCCTTACTCCTATGAAGACCTGAGCACAATGGTGGTTGATAATCTTCTTCATGGAAAGAATCCAATTGCTCAGAGGAGTACTCATCGAAACCCCCAAGGTAAGACTAAAAATAATCAGTAAAACAAGGTACTAGGTCATCCTTGGGTGTTTGAAAAGTATGGGTAAATATATCATCTTCTTGTTGCCATTGGTCAAAATCAAAAGTATCTTGTAGTGATAATTGTGAAGGCAACACTTGGAAATGATTCTCAATGTCGTAAATGGGGTCCATACCAAAACCAACTATATCCCATTTACGTCTTCGGACATGTATGAACTCATCAATATTATCAACCATGTCTCTATCCGTATCATAACATGAAGGATTCAAAATATCCAAGGTCTCGTCCATCTCCTCCTCATTCCCCAAATCATAAAGTAGAGAATCATCAAAATCTTGGAGAGGAGGGTAACTTACTGTTTCTTCTTATGCAGGAGCTTCGAGGACTTGGGTGTTTTCAACATGCATCATTGTTTCATCCTCATGATTTGCCCCTTCGTCTTCAATTGTACAACAAGGAATATCTACTTCGTTCAAGGATTCCATTTCTCCTTCACTTTTTGAATCATGGAACAAGGTGTCATCGGGATCCTAAAAAGGAAAGCAACTAACCTCATCGTCCTTTTGTTCTACAAGGGGAAAGGGCTCGTGGACGGCTTCATCAGAGGGAGGAGCACAGGTTGATACTTCATCATTTTGCTTAGGTTCCAGCTCCTCAACTGTGTCTTCATCAGTCCTATGTTGATCCATGGTTTGTTCCCCTTCTTCTTGGAAATCAACAATAAAGTTCTCAAGGGCAACCAAACTTTCCATAGTAAGAGTACTTGAGGTAAAGAGGTATCTTATCTTGGATAAGGAGGTGTTTTGCTCAATTCTTACAGCCATGCTGTGAGCTTCATCGAGCGTCCTTCGACCCCTTTTAATGAGGGGAAAACCTAGATGCATCAAAAGTGCATGGGTATAGAGATGGAAATTGTACTCGTCTTTAGGACAATGGCTTTTAGGAATTTGATATAGTGCGTGCTCAAACCTATCCTGGAAGTCTCTTAGAGTTTCATTCTCAGTTTGCTTTATATCCTCGAGTCTTTTTAGTAATACTGAGATGTCTTCCAACTGAATACCCCATTTTTCGAGAAAGGTCTTCCAATTGTCCCATAGTTGTGATGCTAGCATCGGGGTGATTATCATACCATTTTCTAGCATTTCTGTGAAGAGTGGCGGGGAAAAGTTTCATCACCACATCTTCGGCATCATCACTGACAGGATGGAGTTGAAAGTAAGAAAAAAAATCATCCATATGATGGTCAGCTCTTTCCCCATCACTACCAGTGAATCTAGGGAGCCACCTTTCGTACTTCTGGGGCATTTGTCGAGGGTATCCCGCGATTTTACTCATGTCTAAAGGCTTGTAGTTTTCCGGATCCCATTGAGAAGTCATAGTTGGTTTCATCATCAGTGGAGTCGCCAGATAATTTTCTTGAAATTATCAAAGAAATAAGGGAATCACCCTTAGGGGAGTCACTAGGTAAGCTTTGTAACATAAAGATTCTTTGAGGAAAGGCTTACCGAAAAAGTGTCGTCTTTGTGGAGAATTGACTCGATGTTCCCTGACAACTACGCCAAAATGTTATCGCACAGTTTGTAGCTGGAGTAAAGGATGGATGGAAGAAAGACAAATTGGCAAAACTGAGACTATCCTACCACTGCCACCTCAATAGGATAACTCTTTCTGTTTAGGGTGGTAGGCCCAGGGGAGACGTCCCCGGTGACCTGGGGTTTTGAGAAGGCAAAGGCTTAAAAAGGCTAAGAAAAAGTTTCCCCCTCACAAGTCACCACCGATCAGAAAGTCTCGGCTAATAAGCCAATAAAGATAAAGAATAACCAAAAAGTGTACTTGCCCGAGACAAAGCAACAAGAAAACTATACATGTGCAAGATCACTTGCTGGTTAGTACTTCATATAATCAAGGACTTCTGATATAAAGCAATTGATAGACAATATTGGTGAAGCAAATCAATGATGTAAACTAGCAATGATTACAATGTATCACTTCACAATAAATCCTAATGAAGCTTCATAATAAGCAATGGCAATTTATCATAAATGTAACAATACTAGAATTAACGCTTTAGCCATTCACTCAATTGCTTTGAAGATAAATAGATGCTGCAAGGTATAAGCATAACACAAGTAGATAATAGCAACAAATAGGGTTAGTGAATGTTAGTTTGAGCTAGGGTTAGAAGTAGTTAATGATTGTTCAAGAATATTTAGAAGTTGTGTGTGATCAAGGTACTCAACACATGAAGTCTTAGATCAATGCGTTACTAGGGCAAATGGAGTCAAAACAACGACAAATGTTGAAGGGCTGAAATGATAGTGATAGGGCTAAGGACAAGAGGGTTAGATGTTGAAGTGTTGCTAAGGCAAGGCCTCAACAATGAAACCCTGGGGAAGAAAGGCTCACTAAGGTGTAGAAACCCTAGGCCTTAGTGCTTTCTCCTCCTTCTTTAGCTCATTGACAAGATAAAAACGGCTAGCTTGAGTAATCAATGGTAGGGCTAAAGACAAGAGAGTTTGAAGATGAAGTGTTGCTAAGGCAAGGCTTCATCAATCAAACCCTAGGGAAAAACGACTTACTAAGGTGTAGAAACCCTAGGCCTTAGTACGTTTTTCTCCTTCTTGAGCTCAAAGGATAAAGTAAAACAACTAGGCTAGAAGAGTAGAGGTAAAGTGTTTCTATGGCAAGGCTCTATCTAACTTCAGCAAATCAAAAATGGCTTTTAGCTTAACTTGGTAGGGACATGAAACAAGGACACCAACATGTGCTTGTCCCCTAGGGTTTAATCCAACAAATTATAATAAGAAAATGCAAGTAATAAATACCATAACCATTCAAGAAAGAAGGATTGCAGAAATTCACTTACATTAACCAAGCATTCATATAGCCAAACCCTAGTTGTAAACCTTCCACCAAGAAAAATGCCAAAAATAGCCAAGAAAGAGCCTCCTTCAACAAGTGCGCATCAATTTTCAGCCAAAAACCCTAGAAGAGGGCGCAAATTTCAGACCTCACCAAGTGGTGGGTGAAAGATGATGAAAATTAGAGAGTTTTAGCTATCTATTTATACAATAGCAAGTGACCTTAATAAAATTTAGGTCACCAAAAGGCCGACAAGGCCAAAATACCAAATAATACTGTTTTACATTAAATGTCATAAATTAAACCCTAATCAAGCAAAAGTGAAAACGTCATGCCCTTTCTAGGGTGACGTTAGCCCTTTTTAGGTCAGCATTGGCCTCCTGGAGCAAAACGTTAGCCCTCCTTGGGCCTCTCCAAGCTTTCACACATGTAACAACTGCCATAACTACCTCCCCAAAACGTCCATAATGCTGGATGATGTCATGGGCATCCTGGGTGATGTCATGGGCCTTCCAAGGCCAACGTTCCAGTGGAGAGGGCACAACCCCCCTGGGTAAGGCTCTGCCAGGGTGCCTCTATGGAACGTCCTCCTCTTCTCCGGTGCCAACACCTCTGTCTTGTCTCTGCCCCTTGCTAAGATCTCAACATCCATTTGGTGGGCTCTTCAGCCCCATGGCTCCATGTGTACCTATCCAATATGGTACATGTCCGTCGGGTATGATCCTACATATCAACAGATATGCCCTCCATGGGCTCATAAGTCACAAGGATCATAGCAATGTCGATCACATCCAATCATCAATTTTATTAAACATGTGCATAAAATCCCTTTTACCCAGTCAAGTGCTCAAAGACATTATACAAATCTGAAGGCAAGTTTTGAGGAAGTGACAGGGCGTCCTATTGGGCTAGTGTCCACTGGAAATGGGATGTTTCCAGAAGAGATCAAATCCAAGTCATGTTAATGGATGAGGTGGATAAGGGATGTCTTGACAAGGGGTGCAATGATAGCAGGGAAATGCAAGGCTTACCTGTGGGTGCCTTTGTAGAAGGCGAGCTGCACCTGTCTTAGATGCAAATGTTTCCAAGCCCATTCATGCCTTTTATTCTTATTTCTTTATTGCTTTTTCTTTCAAGAAGCTAATCAGGGGACACTGCCATGGCGTGGTGACCATTGGTGGCAATGTTATCCACGAGCACTTTCACGGAAATGAGAAGGCTGATTCGTGATGAGACCCCCTTTCTCTTGGCTATGCCACAAAGGGCCACTACCCTGGCGTGGTAACCAACTGCTAGTAGTGTCATACTACTAGATGCCCATGGACCTAATAGGTTGGCTCGTGATGAGACCCCCTATCCTCTTACTAGGTCTTGTTTTATTATTTTTGTGGGTCCCTCTTGTTTCTTGCTGAGAAGCTTTTTACTGCTTTCTCGGGGATCCCTTGGCGAAGCATCTTGAGGTTTTATTTTAGGCTTTTATCTTTTGCTAGCTGCTTTTACCTTCTGGGCCTTTAGCCCCTTCTTCGTGCAAGGCAAGGTGCAACCCTTGAATGATTGGCCAACCCAATGCCCGGACCAATGTAATGGGATGGATGAACGGGAAGTAAGATGGAAAGTGGTAAGTATGACGGGAGCAGACGATGACTTTTCATGAATCCCCCCAGTGGCAACTCAAAACCTATGGGCATAAGCTTACTAGGGCATCCTGTCATTCCTCCCAGACATGGTCAAGTGGATACCTATAAGATCCAAGCATCCGTTAGAAACAAAAAGAACTAGATGCACATATTCAAAGGTTTTGAGGATCAGAGTGACACATACCATGATACCCGGACTCATTACCTCATGGAGCAAGATCCATCTCTGCTACAGGACCCAACCGAGGTGATGGATGTTGCTGCTGCTGACAAAGTGGAGGCGCTGAAAGGAAGAAAAGATGGGCCCTCCAGGGCCATGCTCACGTTGATCTGGTTCTCGGTACTCCATGTCTAGGACCTATGGGCCTTGAGACATAATCTCCTTAGTTATCCCTAAAATGGGGGATAACAGAGCCGACCTATTCTCACTTGTATTTGAGTTGCGTCTCCGTAAACCCACTCTTAGTTGCATTCGAATTGGGAATCCATAAATC
The DNA here is from genome assembly GCA_032191745.1 of Picea mariana. Classification (NCBI taxonomy): domain Eukaryota; kingdom Viridiplantae; phylum Streptophyta; class Pinopsida; order Pinales; family Pinaceae; genus Picea; species Picea mariana. Next base: position 43,044 of record JASDQU010737851.1, read on the forward strand.
ATCTCTTCATTTGTATTGAGCCAAGGATCCAAAAATCCACTCCCATTTATCTTTGAGTAGGGTATACATAAACCCACTCTCATTTCTATGTTGGCTACGACTGATCCTATTTGAGTTGGGTACCCATAAACCCACTCTCTGTTGTATTTGAGCTGGGTATTTGTAAACCCATTCTCTCATTTGTATTCATCATTTTTCTTCATGGCCTCCTATTCAACTTAAGGGGGGATGTTGAGAATGGTGTAAGCTTCACTTTTGGCCATGACTGACCTTATCTTGTAAGCATTATTAATGTACTTCTAAGTTTGTCTTATGCTGACCGAGTAAACACATTTATTATATTTCTAGCTTGGTTAAGGTTGACCTAGCCAATTTGGGCTTATAACCCCCATTGGGAAAATGCCATACCTATTGAGTTGTTTATAAACACATACCCAACTCTCATTTGTAACATCATCTTGATTTTGATTTGTTGATCTCAGTATATGAGTGACTCATTCTTTAGCCTAACGACACTTATACTCTATTGCACTCTCTTTTCTTATTGTGTTTTTGGTCTTTCTTCTTTACAATATCTGTGCATGATATCTCTAATGCACTTATGGTCAGCTCTAGCATTCTTGCTATGGGTAATCTAGTCTGTCTAGGGGTTGTGATTCCCTAGTGTTGTTCTACTTTGTTTTATCGTAGGATTTAGGGTTTGTTGGTTGGTTCCATTTGATTCTCCTAACTCTTGTGAATCTCAACAATAGTGGTACGCAATTCAAACATTATTCTCATGGAGTGACAAGGATTCTTTAGCTTTATGGTCTTAGAGTTTATATTTTTTTAACTGCATTATACTATCACATTGTACATAACCATCCTATGGTGTAATTGAGTTACATAGATATTAATTAAAGTAGGAGCTGGGCCAAAAACACCCTTTCAATTGGTAGTGAACTTTGTGGTAGTAAGGAGGTCTTGAATGTATGATGTTTGTGGATGGGGGACATTAAATTGAAGTTCGTGGTCTATTTGATTTGAGAAAATGTAAGGCATATGTCCGAATTGTCAAACCGAGATAGTCATATAGTTGTCTAAAGACTAGTAGATTTGATGGATCAAGAATACTTTTATGCATATAAGTGGTTAAATCAATTGAATCCTAGTTTGGAATATTGCTTTATGTGCAACAACGATGGGAAGCTTATACCTCTAGATATTATAGAGTTGTGGAGCATGTTTCTTAGACACATTAATGTATCTCAAAGATGTTCTTAAGGCTTTACACCTTGTAGATGTATCTTGCTTCTACTAGAGTTTTCACTTAAGGCTTTGCATAGTTCACAAATTTTTCCTTTGCTTGTTTGAATGAACTTGAATTAAATTTTTCCTATGTCTTTCAAATAAACCTGGATTTGTTCTCTTGTTCATGAATTTTCAGCAGTTTAAATGACTTTGCTTTGGCATTGAGAAATAAAATAATGATGCAAATAGCATGTTTAGTTCTTAATTGATTTATTTTTTCAGGGAAATAGAGGACACTATCTTGTTGGCTCTACGACGACCAGAGATATATGATAACATTGCAAAAGGCACTAGGCGCAAATTTGAATCTAATCGACCTCGAGCAGTACTCTTTGAAGGACCTCCAGGTGCTTTTTTACTAGCAAATTTCTTTGTAATACACGTTAGGGTAATTTGATTGAAATGTAGAGTTTAAAGTACGATTTATGTCATATTAAAATGTTGAAATTTGATTTGAGAACATGCAAAACGTTGGACAACCAAATTTTTAAACACAATGACTTCTGCTGTTTAGTGATGGAAGTTCTCTTAGGGCTTGTTACATCTTGAAAATGCATAGTTCATCTTGCATACCTCGATAAATTATTGGTCATTTTTCTACCTTAGGAAGGCTTCTAAGGTCAAAATACAATGCATGGAAGTGTGCCCCCTTTGAAGATTGGTTTTGGATGCAGAGTCTTGGAGGACACATTTGGGTTTGATCTTAGCCTGGGCATGGTTGTATCCTTCATTCATGGATTAATTAGGACAGTAGAGGGCTCATTTGGAAGGAAACAACACACTAAAGAGGTAAGCTAGCCTAGGAGGGTTACTAATTATGTGAACCCTAGCCTCATTCATATGTCAAATCAAGGCACTTCCTTATATTTCAATGCACTTCTACTTATTTGGAAGCATATTTCACCTTTTGAGGTCTTTGGGGGTAAGGACACATTGTTTGAGGCATGTTCCACATATTTGGAAGCATATTTCACCATTAGGATGGTCAATGTGGACCTTTTGGGACTCTTCACAAGCAAGATTACACTCATCTAGATGAGTGCTCCACATTAAAGGGATATGTTGAGGGCATTTATGGCATACAAATGACATTGGCTAAGTAGTCCCTTTCAAATCTTAAGTCATGGCAAGAGGACCACTAGAAGAGGAATGTCCTCCTTACGAATGAATCCAAGGGCATTTTTGGATAATTTTATGGAGTGTGTGACCTTTTCTTGTGGAGGAAAGGTGGAGAAGGATCTTCTAGGTTTTTCCTAATAACATTTTAATGGAGAGTGGTTAGAATATAACTCTATAAAAGGAGATCTCATTTCATTTGCAGAAGGGGAAGGATTAAGTGGAGGAAACCCCCTCCTAAAGGCCACGTAAATTGTTGTTTTGCAGGTATAGGAAGAAAGGGCAAGTGACAAGTTGGATTTTCCATCTTTCATCTTATTTTTCTATGGATCACATTTGTGTGTTTGGCTGCCATTAGTTTGCTGCTGCTGTTATCCCTTTTGGTCAAGGTAATTCATTTATTTTGGAGGATTGTTTTTGTTCAAGGGAAGAGGTTAAAGATGAGATCTATGATCCTGTTTGGCCTTTGATGCAATCTGAAAATTATATGAAGTATTTGTTGCTGTCCATTTTATTTTGGAAGGTTGTTTCCTATTACTCTTTATTTTGAATGATTACATGGCACTTTGTCTGAAAAATAAAAGGTTGTGATGTGCATCTTTTAAGGGTTTTCATTTCAGCTTCACATGTTATTGAGATTCATCTAAATTAGTAGGAGTGTATCATTGATAGCGTTGGTGATCATCTTTAATTCCATCTTCAAACCCTCTTGTTCTTGCTGCCCTAACTCCATAGCCCAAAAGGATGAGGCACTACTCTTCTTGAATTCCATCATTTATAATCTCAAAACCCTAAAAATACCAAGCTCTACTAATCTGATTTTTGGATTTGCTCTTCATGGATGGATTAGATGTTTTATTTGAGGATTCTCCCCTTGAGCCAGATGATATTTGGCCTAAAGTGAGAGGGAAGGTTGTCGAGGTGACAATGGACAACTTTCGTAAGTGCCCCTAGGGTTGCACTTTATTCAGGGACTTGAATATCTTTAGAGTGCAGGTTTAGGAGGTAACAAGTTGATGCTTTGCTGAGGACAAAGTCTAGTTACCTGAATTTAGTAGACATGTAATAGTGATGTGATGAGATATGTTTTATCATTTGGTGACTCCACAAAAGAATGAAGCTCTATTCCAAAAGGTTTGAAGAATATTTTTTATTGTAGAGGTGAGAAACAACCAACAATGTTGAGGGAATGTTTTTAAGGTTCACCTGGTGATTCCACAAAGTTTGAAGAACATATTCGACGAACAATGAGCAAAGAAGATGATTCAATCACGAGCTATGGATGTATGCTAAATCCTTGTGGCATAACTTCCTTTATATTAGAAAGGAAGAACATGAGCTCATTGGCAACTTCATCTTAGATTCATCAAGGCACACACATCGATCCATACATTGTCAAGGGTAAATATAGTTCATCTTACAAAGATTTTAGTGTTGATGATTGCAGCTATGTGAGACATTCTCCAGCTTACAAACCTGAGAGATGTTGATCATTGCAGCTATGTGAGATATTCTCCAGCTTACAAACCTGAGAGAAAGCGTCTGAGAGGGGTGTGTGGTTCCTATCTGAGACAGAGCAGGACGTAGAGATGGTCTCCTCCTTACATGGAGTTGAGAAGAACTCCAGATGATTCTCCTGTGTAACGCAGTGAGAAAGGAGATCTGCATAGTTGGACGTGCTTGTGGCTAAGCACAAGGTGAACGTGTGAAATCCCAAAGTGATGGGTGCATCGTCATGAGAACAGAAATGAAGATGATGTATTAGCCTCCTTTGAGCAGAAGAGTTGACGAGAAACTCCATATGACTCTCCTGTGTAATGCAGTGGGAAAGAAGTTCTGTTGAGTAGACGTGCCTATGGACGAGCACATGTGAACGTGATCCTAGTGACAAAGCACTATTGAAGAAGTGGTTCTTCTATGTAATGCAGTGAGCCAGAGATGTGGACATCCCTATGGATGTGCTCCTAGTGGATGAGCACTAGTGGATGTATAAGATCCCTTGCTATATTGTTCAAGAGTTAGACCTGCTTGTAACCCTAATTGTAATGTAAATGGTACAGGTCAGCCCCACCTTAATGTGACTGGTAATTAATGTAAAAGATAATTAATCTGGTTAATATTAATTATATTATAAGCTAGTGAGGTTGACCTTGTTGTGCCAATAAACACTTCTGTTGACAAGCTCAATCTAGTATAAGTAAAGGTAAATTCCCCATTGAGGAATCATATCTTTTGTGTGAGTTTGGAAATTTCAGCAAGTACACCTTCTTGGGAAAAGTGCACACCTCTCTTGGGCACTAGTCTTTTAGAGTTTAAGCACCCTCTTGTGTGCTAGGTTTTCTTGGTGGTGAAGGTCTTTCTCTTGAAGAATATGGCAAAGGATTTGGCTGGGTTTTCTTCCCTTGTTGAGAAGGGTTTCCCAAGATACTTCTTGTGTTCTTGTGCATGGTGTTTCTTCTTGTGATCTTGGTTGCTGCAACATTATTGGTTATGGTTAATCAAATGCTAAAATGGAATGAACTTCATGCTTAACCTTGCTTATTGAAAAATCAACATTTAGGAGGGAGCATTTAAAGCCTTGAATCCACCAGGAAGAGATTGTCAGTCTAATGGAATGCACTTGCCAATCAGATTGACAAAAAGAGATTGCGTCGTGGTCCTAAAGAGCTTGATTGAAGTTGCAAGTATTTAGAAGGTGCTTAGTGGATTCACTGTCTTTGCCACACATAACACAAAGACCTGACCTAGAGAAGCCTCGACGGATAAGTTGATCCCATGTTAAGATTTTCCCATGAGCGACCAACCATAGGAAGGTTGCCACGTTAGGCCAAAAATTGGCTCCCCAAATTTCCCCCCATAGATCATCGGTTGGAAGGGAGACATACTGTGCCTTTAGGGAGTAAAATTCTTTGAGTAAAGCGACTGACAACTTGATAACCCCATCGAATCTTGTCTGGCAGCATTTGATAACTTGTCTAATAACTTCTGATTTGTTCTAATAAACCTTGATTAAGGTTCTTTAAGTGCACACTTTCTTCTTGTAGTTCTGATAGGTGCTTCTTGAATTCTTTCTCGAGATTTTCTTTTTCTTGTTCTAATCTTTGATTACTCTGTTTCGTAGTCTTGGACTTCTTGACTTGTGTAAGTAATTTCTGACTGTGATCTTTTAAGCAAGAAATTTCTTTGTTTTTATCCATAATAGCTCTGTCAAAATCTTTTTGCATCCTTGATATTGACTTTTGATTTTCTTGATGGATCACTTTCAAGATATCTTTAAAGTCTTTTGAGGAAGGTATTATCGATTTTGACCTCATTGTAATGCCCTGGAATGTCATCATTTTCTTTTTAAAGTAAAATGTCAAAAATCTTTTCTTTGTGTTTAAGATGAAGGTACCTAGTTTTCCAAACTAGGGTAACACGAGAATTATGTCAACCTCTTTTTTATACACAGTTGCAACTTTGAATTGGGATATATATTCATAATCATCAATTGTCACTTGCAAGTCCTTAATTTCATATTGTTTTTTCGGAAAATATCCTCCTTTTCAATTATATTTGGCTGTTGAATTAATAATTGATTTTTCAAATCGATATTAATGTAATTTCCCTTATGGTCCTGTTATTGCACAGTTTGTAGGGTAGGTTTAAGTAGCTTGAAAGGCAAGGCTCAAACTGGCGTAACAGGAGCTTCCCCACCCACTGTCACCTCGATGGGGAGCTCTTTCTATTCAGGGTGGCTAATCCCAAGGGAGACGTCCCTAGTAATCTGGGGTTCTGAAGGAAAAGATCAAGGGTTTAAGGCTCAAAGGTTAAGGTAAGCTTTTCCCTTCACAGATTACTGCCAAATGGATAGTCAAGGATGAAGGTATTCCACTGAGAAAGGCACCTGTTTGCGAGACAAGGCAAATAAAACTAAAATGTGCGTGCAGTGGTTAGTACTTTAAAATATCAATGACTATTTTTAATATATATGAGCAAATAATAAATGTAATTATTGACAAAGTCAATGATTGCAAATTAAAGCTAAGACTTATATTATTACTTCCTCAATAAATACAAAGAGATATTGGCATTCAATGTATAAAATCAGATCCTTGTATTATCACAATGCAATAAATGTGCTCATATAAATATTGTTGCTGCTGCGTCACTATGCTACAAAGGTGACGTCAGCCCTAATTCTAGGTTAGTTTCAATAGACAATGAGAAGGACGTTTTGCAAATTAAGCCTATGAAGATGATCAACAACTCAAAATCTATCAAAGGGTGACAATACCACAACGTTTTAAAGCCAAACAAAAGCTCAAACAAGTATGACGTCACCTTAGGGTTAGGGTTAGGTTAGCTAGACAATAAAGGTGAACATTTTGCTAATTAGGCCAATAAAATTGCTCAACACCTTTATGGCTATTAATGGATGACCTAGCCGCAAGTTTTAGACCAAACAAAAGTTCAAATAGGGCAAGATGTCATCAGCTATTAGGGTTAGTAGAATCGCTAGGGTTAGTTAGGGTTTTCAAATTAAGAGAGTTTGAAAGATTGTTTAAACACCAAAGACTCAACGTTGCAAGTTCTAGACCAGTGCCTAGGGTATTATGGAGTCAAGGAGAGAGACTAATGGCTTGGGAGAATCTAAACTTAAGGACGGGAGAGTTAGGCTTAATGGTGCTGCAATGGCAGGGCCACCAAGTCAAAACCCTAAGGGGAGGAGGCTCATTCCGGTGTAGCTAAAGCTAGGCCTCATGCTCCTCCCTCTTTCCTTAAGACTCTTTGGCAAAAACGGCTAGCTTTGAAATATAAATCTAGGGCTGAAA
>JASDQU010737851.1:58073-73895 GCA_032191745.1 Picea mariana
TATCTGGACTATTCTTCTCAAGCAAGGAAGAATAACTGTCCTGTCTTCTGAACCTGGACCATTCCCCACCCTGGGCCATTCTTCCTACACTAATCAAAGTGCACCCTGGAGAGAATGTATAAACCCTAAGGAATGCTTGTCCCTGATTGCTGAGCCTGGACCATTCCCCACCCTGAGCCATTCTTCCTACACTAATAAAAGTGCACCCTGGAGAGAATGTATAAACCCTAAGGAATCATTGTCCGGACCATTTCCTCTGTTAACCACAAGAGGAAAAGACTGTCCTGCATCAACCTCCAAAATGGACCATTCCTCATGTTAACCACAATGAGAAATTTCTGTTTGGCGAGGCGGGCCAGTCTTCTTGAGTAACCCTCAAGAAGAGAGACTGCCCTAGATCACTCCCCATGTTAACCACAATGGGAAGTCGCTGTCTATGATACATCAACAATCTGGACCATTTCCCATGTTAACCACAATGGGAAATCGCTGTCTGTCAGAAATCTCAATCCACTTTCCAAACAGGAAAGAATCTGTCCAAGCTGGACTATTTTTTTTTTTAATGAATGTCTTCAATAATATTTAAGTGCTCCCTCCCAACCTGGGAGTCATCTCTTCCTTTTTCAATAAGGAAGTTGTCTCCACGAGCTCCAGCTTGAGTACGCAAACTCTTTCATCTTTTACTAAAATGTCTGCTTATCTGCTCATCTGTGGAGATATGTATTGGAGAACCACTTTCTCCTTTCCGGACTTCATTACGGATAATGTAATGCTTGATTTCAAATGTACTTTGGTCCGGAACACTGTTTTTTCTCTTGAAGGCTTCATGTAGCTCTGATCAATAGAGTATATCATTGTTGGAAAACTGGAACATATCCATGTGGCACTTCTTCTGTCATAATGAGATCTGATCTATTGAGTAATCATCTTGATACAATATCTTTGTTATAGAAAATCTTCACCACGCTTCTGCTGTGCACTAGAGGTTCTCCACCATGTTGTCTTCTTCTATCTGCATGCAAGGGTCTCTTTCTGGTATGCCTCAAAGTCTTGAGGTTGCTCTTCATACGCTCTTTATTCAATTTCTCTGGAGAACATTCTTTGCATTCATCTGATGTAGAACTCCAACTCATGGATGTTGCGGATGATATAATGACTCATGTAGAGATACCTCTGGTGTACTGGAACAAGTAATCATCATAGTTTTCTCCCTCCATCTGGGAGAACCTCTAGTTCTAGATCTCACAATGCTTTCATTCATAAGTCTTTCATACATGGTTCTTCATCACGACTTTCAGTTCCTTTGCTTGATTTCTTTTATTGAGTTCATATTAGGCTGGTAATCTTTTGATTCTTAATATAATGACTGGTTGTTTTGGCTTCTCTTTCTTTCTTGGAATATTCATGTTCTTCCTCGTGTTTAGCTCTTGGATCCATGGAGTAGATTCCATTCCCTAAAGATTCCATTTCTTTCTTTCATCATAGGATCACGGTTGTGGATGGACAAACAGGGATACTTTAAGGCTTCTCTTCGAAGAAGACTTATTCCGAGGTTGAACTAGACACGCACTGTCTTTCAGGGCTGCTACCATGGATATATACTTCATCATCTTCAATGGATCATAGGATTAGCTTCCTCCTAATCCTTGCTTCATGTATGAGTGCATATAATCGGCTCCCTCCGTCTAACAGAGTCCATGCTTCCGTCTGCATCCTTATTGTCTTCTGCAATATATAATTGGCTCTCTCTATCTAACAGAGTCCACGCTTCCGTCTTGTTGTCTTCTACAAAAACGTTATAAATCTTTCTCTGACTTCTTTCCGTCTTTGCTTCTTCTGAGTCTCTTCATGATTGATTCGGCGTATTTCATCCTTTCATGTGTATTATCTGATGATATCAATCCTTATCTTGTTGTTCTTCCATAGGTATAGTTCTTCTTGGAATACATTATCTTCCAAGAGATAGATATACAAGATATGTACAGAGACGATGCAAACAAGATATGTACAAGGAATAANTTAGAAGAAGAAGCTTCTTTGATCCTGCTTAGTCTTCTTTGTAGATTCCTTTTCTTCGACAATTGATGCTTCGTGTTTCTCCTTCCTTTTCTTTAGCTTGGGACAATGATTCTTGTAGTGGCCATACTTTCGACAGTTGAAGCATTGTACTTCTGAAATGTCTTTCGCTTGATTTGGCCTCCTCCTTGAACCAAACTTCCTTTTGTTCCTGAAATTCTTGAATCTCGCTGTGAAGGCTTGATCATCGTACTTCTTTTGGGGTTTCTCTTTTGCACTGATCCTTGATTCTTCTTGAGCACAACAAGTCCAAAGTCCTTCAAATGTCGGATACTCCGTCCTTGTGTTCATGCTTGCGGCAAATGCATCCCACGTCTTGGGAAGACCATTGAGTACTATGTTTACCAATTCCTTCTCTGAAACGATTTCTTCAATAGCTTGTAGTTGATCTCTTAACTGAGAGATTCTCACAAAGTATGATATGCTGTCATCATCATTCATCTTCATGTCACGGAGCTCATTCCTCAGACTCATAACTTGTCCAATGTTTCTGACCGAGAAGAGATTTGTTAGGGCATTGTACATTTTCTTTGATGAGTCAAGATGGGAGATGTAGGGTATCAAGTGGTCTTTTATAGATTCCACTATGATACTTATAGCATTGATGTCACCGTCTTTGAACTTCTCCATAACTGCAATGTTCCGCGGTTCCTTCTCTTTTCCTTCTTCAAACTCTAATTCCACGATCTTTCCTTTTACGATATCCAACATTTTATTCTTGGCAAGGATGAGGTCAATCCTTGTCTTCCACGCTCTGAAGTTAGAAGCTCCATCTAACTTGTTCTCAGACTTCATAGAATAAGTCATGGTTGCTTTGACTTGGTCAAACCCTAGATTTGACCACAAACTCAAACTTGACGTCTTGGCTTGCTGAGAGTACCAGGAGATGCGCCAGGCTAGGGCGCACTGATCTGTCCGGAAATTAGGTCAATCCCTTCACTTAAGGTGCCTCAACGAGAGGATTAGGATTTCTGCAACTGCTTCTGCTAGTAACCCTAGCGGCAGTGTCTTGGAAGCTACTTCTGCTAGTAACCCTAGCGACAGTTCCTAAGCGAGCTCAATATCCTAGCGGCTATGTTTCCTTCCACCGTTTAGATTGAATGAAGGAGGTGTGGGCCCATAACCTATTAGAATATGAAAGATGTGCTCGTTTTACCATTGAGAATACCCTTGTCACCCAACCATAGGCCGAAGCCACCTTCCAAGCACCTTAACCTTGATAGAGAATCACTTCAGAAGCAAGCCCTAGGCTAGATAGCCAATCAAAGGGTAGCGCACCTTTCCCCGAGGATAGCGCATCAACAAGAGCTGATTAGATAGTCCAAACCCTAGCCAAGAGATAGTCCAAGCGTAACTTCTAGCTACAGCAGCTGCAACGACAACTCTCCTCCAAACCTGTGCAGAAACTGGGCAACTGTAGTGCGCACAAGTGTTGCTCTGCAATTTTGAGACTGCCTACTAGAATGAGAATTGGCCTCCTGTATTTATACTAATTCTGGCTAACTGCCTGGGCCGACTTCTCATTCTGGGTATCTGTCTGTTTAGTATATATTATTATTTCTGGCCGACTTCTTCTCTTGGAGGCCAATAACCTAATATAAATTATCTTCTTGAGCCGACAAGTCTTCTAGGGTTTTTAGCCAGCTTATTAGGGTTTCTTATTGCTTCTCGGAGTATTCTATCCTTGTCAGGTTTACACGTGGAGGTAAATACCTCCCGCAACTACCATAATATCAACACACCCTCCATTTGAAGTCCCCTCCATCTCACCAAGCACTCCCTGATAACCCTGCTCCTCAATCTGCGCTCTGTCTGCTCTAGCACCTCCTCCAGTACTAGGTCCAATTGACCCTCTTCATCCAAGGGTGGCAACCAATGTTGCCAGAGTGCGAAGCGAAGCAGGAGCGTTTTTAGGAAGCGGAGCGTCGAGAGTGTCATTTTCAAAAAATCCTCAGGAGCGAAGCGTCTATTATATATATATAATTTTTTATATATATTATGTTTATATTAAAAAAACATACAGAAAGACAAATTAGCTGCATAATGTATGAAAACATGCATATTTGTACATTGTAACATTAAAATGGCATCATTGGTGGCAACTCCTCTGAAATGCTAACCTGTTGTCCCATTGCCTTTTTAAGGCAAGAAACGTGAGATACGTTGTGAATCTTGCTACCCTCCGACAACTCTAACTCATATGCCACCATGCCTACCTTCCTGATGATTCTGTACGGTCCATAGAATCTAGGCTTCAACTTCTCTGCCCTGCTTCTTTTCGAGGAAGACTGCATGTACGGATGTAATCTCAGAAAAACCAAGTCCCCTACTTCGAAACTGCGCTCTATCCTCTCCCTGTCCCCATAGATCTTCTGCTGGTTCTAAGCTGCTTGTTAGTTCTCCTTTATCGCTCGTAGAATCCTCTGACTTTTCGCAACCCAGTCTTTGGCCCCCAAGACCCTGCTATCCCCAAACACCGTCTCCAAAATAGAGGGTGCATCGTATCCATACAATGATCTAAACGACGACATCCCGATAGACATGTGGTAAGTTGTGTTGTAACAATACTCAGGCATGTGCAACCATCTCACCCGTGTGCGTTGCTGCCCCCCCACATAATTTCTAAGATACCCCTCCACCCATTTGTTGACAATCTCTGTTTGTCCATCTGTCTGTGGGTGGTAGCTGGTACTTTTGCTTTTGCTAGGATGAAACTTACAATGAATTGGTTGATGCTTTTATGGAAAAGTAGAAGAGGAAGAATCTTCTAGATATAAAATCAGTCCATTCAGATATAAAGATAGATTCTCCACTAGATCCCATTGAGGATCTTAAAGAAATCATTGAGACCACGCAGTTTTTCCATACAGATCAATTAGAGATCATGGATGCTCCCTTTGCAGAGGATGAGACTTGTATTGAATATCTAGACCCTATTGAACTTGAGCTTCACAGTGAAAAAGATAGGGAAGTTCATAGGGAAAATCCGAATGAATCCATTGATGAGCCAGTAACTGATCTCGAGGAGATAAAGGAATTCGAGTTTGAAGTTGTTGAATATCTAGATAATACAAGTCCCCACSCTCCTCCGGAGGAACCAATTTCTTCAAGGGAGAACTTTGACAACCTTGATGAAAACAATGCAATGATTCCTTTGACATGTTCATTTTCAACCTCAACCAAAAGATGACTTAATACAAAATAATGGGAGAATGGAAGGCAACTTCAGTTTAAAAGTTTCATATCATTATGTGCATTGGTTGGCCTTCCATCTTGACAGTCATATGCAGCAAAGTATCAAAATTTTACACGGCTTGTGAAAGTCCAATGTTTGGTTGAATAGAGGAAGGAGCATGATTCTTGGCTGGTTCTTTCTCACAAAAAATTCCAAGTTGATAAAACTTGGAAAAGGGTCTTCTACGAGTCATCCCGGACAAGGATGTTTCAAACATTTGTGGATTCATTCCATCCATTGCATGGATGGTTGTAACATATCTCTAACCCTTCTCCTTTATTTTAAGTTTTGTATTATTTCATTTCACTATGTAATTATGTTACTTAGATTATTCATTGTATCATAGTTTCATTTGTGTTATACAATAGTAATTTCATTTTTGTGATCATTGTTTATAGCATTTCATTGATTCATTTTATACTTGTATTTATGTTGGGTATTGGTGAGCACTTTGTTTTGTAGATTCTGAAGTTCTCGTATGCTCTCCTTCCCAAAGAAAGATTGAACACACGTCCCCATTTGGAGCCAGATGTTGACCACCTATTTCGACTAGGGGGTCAACTCCATGTACCATGAAGATATGTACCTGATGGTGCAACAAAGTTTGAAGACTTTCTGGTTTTACAAGGCATTTTTGGCCTCGTCACGTCTTTTTGTAATTGGAATTTCCACTCCCCTGCGTGGGATAGTAATGTAATGGGTCTGCATTGATCATATTGTAGGTTAGTTGCCTTGGACTTTATCATTAGGGAAGTCCTTTCATTGAGTGTTTTTTTTTCTCAGGTAATTAATTTGGCCTAACCAACTTTTTTAATTACCCTTGAGCATTTTTTACTTAGCCAAATTAAGCAATTAAATTGCTGACTCAAGACAGACTAGGACTCCTCATGGACAATGACCTAGCAAAACTTGTCCAATTGAGCTGAAACTTGGTCCAAGGGTGTAGGGGGTCTCATTCCATTTCTTTTGAATACTCATACCCCTATCAAAATCCCCAAGGACCAAATTTTTACATTTTTACCTCAATTTTAATTAAAATTACCATTAACTGGGTAATTTAAAAAAAATAAAAAAAGTACTTAGACTCGACGGAATTCTGCAAGACTCTAGGAGATGTCCAACATGGTCATTTACAATATTCCTAGACCCTAGTCACCCATTGGGCTCGATCATTCGAATGCCTTTCATAACTTTGGAGGATTATTGTGAGTGAAAAACTCAAGGGTAATTTAAAATTACTCGAGGATAAAAAACACTCATTGAAAGGACTTCCCTAATGATAAAGTCCTAGGGAACCAACCTAAAATATGATCCATGCTGTCCAATTACATTATTATCCCACGCAGGGGAGAGGACATTCCGATTACAAAAAGACGTGCCGGGAAAAAAAACTGCCTTGTAGAGCCAGAAAGTCTTCAATTTTGTTGCACCATTAGGTACATAGCTTCATGGAACATGGAGTTGACCCCCTAGTCGAAATAGGTGGTCAACAGGAACAACATACAATAACATAGAATGGAACCCCTTCTTCTCCTAGTGGTCCGGTATTTAACAGCTCGATAGCCATCTTGGGGTAGGTTTTTGACTTTCTCAACCCTCGATTGTGGTAGGGTTTTGAACCTTATAGAATCTTCTTGAAATTCCTCACGTGGCTAGCCCCATATGCATGAGTAAATGGGGGTTGACGTGGCGTCCTCTCGTACCATGGTGGTCAACATGATAGGTCAACTTGCGAGAGGCATAACTTTTGCATATGAACTTCGATTGATGCACGGTCTGCACCATTGGAAAGGTCCTAGAGTGTAGAACACCTTCAAGGGGATGGGCACAAGTGCCAAACTCCAGAACCCCAAAAATTGCCGTTTAGTGCCTCAAAATTACTTCAGAATATTCCGGACCCCAATTTTCGAAACTGGGACCTGCCACTAAAATGACCCTGCAAGCCGATTCCTCCAATTTTTCCACTCTGAAAGCATCGAGATAGATAACAAAATGATCAAATCTGGATCAATATAAGGAGGAGTTTCTCTCCATTTCAAAGAGGAATTGACAATTAGAGGATTGTGGAAGAGAGAAGTGATAGGAGATTGTAGAGCTTGGAGATTATTGATGTGGAGCTCCCTTGTACATCAAATTCTTGAAGACTAATGAAGAAGTGTGGTATTGATCTACTTTGTTGTATGGTTATGTACATGCTCTTCAATTTTGTTGTGAATTATGTGTAGAAAACCTCTTGCTATCGTTTTATTTGGAAGGCCTATTAATGAATTTTTTTTTACTTAGGAGTAAAGCAATGTGAGGAGATTCTCCCTCTTGCTTTCCTTATTGTTATAATTCTGTTTTATTGCCTTCATCTAATAAAACCAGTTGCTGAAATGGAATTATACTTCAGCCTAATATGACAGTGCCTTAAGATTTCTTTGATGAGTAGCAACCCTAGCTCTCCAAGATGAAGTTTTCACACATTAATTTTTAGCAAAAACTCAAGGTTAAATTGCATGAAATTAGTTCGTTTTACATTAAGTTAACATGCAAATGATGAATGTAAGTTCTTTCATCCCAAAGGTTGAATGTGGCAAATTAGCTCTTTTCACCATATAGCCATCCAAAGTAGTTGATTGTGACACACTATTTCCTTCATTCATGTAATATTTCATGACTCCATTAGCCTATGATTAATAGGCACTAGTCCCATATCATCCCATTTCCTTGTTTCCTCTTCTTCCTTTCCTTTCATTCCCACATCCTTTTCCCATTTCCATTTTTTTTATATGCTACAACCTACATTTTGTTAAAGCTCACTCTTCAAAAATCATCTTGTGCCTCCACACCATAGCCTTAGCAATTTTATCTTTAGGGAAGCCCCCCTTGAGTTCGACAAGAGCCAACCGGAAGTGTGAGGAAGAGCTACTGTGGTGACAGTGGGTAGCCTTCCATAGTTCACAAAACTAGACCTTTTATGCTTGGGACTTAACATCATATGGGGGTGGTAGATTTTATTGTAACAAGTCCTACGCTGTTAAGTTGTCCACTGGATTCTCTGCATAATCGGGATCAGTAAACTTCATGCTATTTTATAAATTGCTTATAGATCCACTGTATAAAGTTTTGAAAAATGTTATATTGCAAGAACCTGACTGCAGTAAATTCTCTTTTGTTAAGAAAAAAGCCAATTGATTATTTGATCCACTTTTGAAAGATGCTTCAGAAACTGCACAAGGAAACTAAAATATCTATTGCTTAGTTACAACGATTATCAATGTTTCTTCTTGGAAAATATTTTGTGATTTTTAGTGACAAGGGTCTTGAAAGTTGATATTACTTATCGTATTTGCAGGTACAGGAAAAACATCTTGTGCTCGGGTCATTGCAAGCCAAGCAGTAGGTGCTCTTTATCTTGTGTTAATAGAAAGTGATTGGTTATTATCATTAGCTATTTTCGTTAATTTTCCATACTTCATACCAGTGATGCATTGAACTGCAAGAAATAAGCTCTTAAGGATACATTCTAAATTTTCTCTCTTTCATTAATGCAGTGCTGAGAGCATATTATATTTATGTCAAGCCAATCAAGAGTTGCTCCTTGACATAATAGAAAGTGCTTGACAGCTGTCATTAGCTGTTTTTATGATTTTCCATTGTGCATATAATTGTTTACCATTGAACTGCAAAAGAAACTCTTAAGATACATTCTATGTATTTTGACCCTAACAATAATGCAGTGCTGGGAGTGTATTCATGACAAGCCAAGCAGTAGTTGATATTTAACTTGACATAGTAGAAGTGCTTGGCTATTATGATTATCTACTTTTGTGATTTTCCGAAGTGTCAATAATTGGTTTCCATTGAATCTCAAGAAACAGACTCTTAAGAATACATTCTAAAATTCCTGCCCCTATCTATAATGCAGTGCTAAGAGAATATTTTGTTATAGGAAACGCAGTTTGTATTACCCTTCTCAATTAGCTTGCATGCATGAGCTTTTGGTTGAAAAACTTTTTGATTTCTGGTTCTTGTTTTCTTTTGGCTTTCCCAAGTCTTAAATGGCATAATATATAATTCTGACCAACTTTCTAATATGCATAGGATCCCTTTTATTGGATAAATATGTGCCAACATAATTCAGAAACCAATTTCATTAAAAAAGATAAAAGTACTTATCTTGTGGGCTGACACATTTCAAGAAAAAGAAGATAAAAGTAATCTTGGGAGACTTGTCATTATTATTAACTTCTTAAGCATATCCATCAAAGAAAATGACAACATGCTTGCCAAATGCTACCATATTGCCTCATTGGGAATCCATTCCCCTAGTTGGAGAGACGTCAATATGTCCTGTTGCCGCCTTTATACACACCTCGGGTAACGTGGAAAAAATCTTCAATCCATTGGGTGTGTCCTTGGGGGCAAGTCTTGAGTCAAGGTTCTGTCCCCTGATCCTCGACTCCTCCGTCTAGGTCAACTCCTAGTGAAGCCAAGGGGGGTAGTCCCTAAAGTAAATAATCTAAGGCTTGAACTAATCTAAGTACAAAAATAGAATCTAGGAGTTTATTGCAACAAGAACAATATAACAATCTAATCTAGCAGCATATGATTCATTCACTTATCAAAAAATACATTCAATAATAATAAAGCAAATGAGATACATACATCAATACATTACTTCAAGATAAGGAAATGCTCGGAAAGTAAATACTTGAAAAGTAAATGCTTGAAGTAAAAGGCTTGGAATGTAAATATAATGAGACCAGTGCCAATTGTTGCGAGATGTATGTAATATTGCTGAAATGAAGATTGCAATGTAAGCGTTCTTGTAAAACTTTATTTAGAGTTGTTTAGGTGGAGTGACTGTTGTGAGTGCAAGTCACTATGTGAGATGTATGCTAGGTGGTACAAGAAAGTGAATCTAATCTAGATTTGTCCTCTAAGAGGCTATCCCTTAGATTGGATGTTGAACTTGCCGGAGGTCCAACAGGGAGAGTATCCCTCTGACTTCACACACAAGCTCAAGATACTGACAGATATCCACCACGGGGAGAACCTAGATCTCAAAGTTCCCATCTGACTTCACACATAGTTTCTCTTGCGTTTCCAACCAAGCAATAACAATTTAAAGATTTCCCTGTTAAGACTACTCCACACTGACCAACCCCTATTCTGATGTATGCCACACCAACGATCAAGCTGAAGCTTGCAGTGGAGGGGATAGAGCAATAGTAAGGGGAGCTGAGGGGATTTGTTTATTTGCCAAATTGAAATAATTGAAAAAGAAATGCTGAAACTGAAACTAATCTAACAAATAAATCTAACTAAGTTAATCTAGAAAATGAAATCTAACTAAACTAACTAAGAAATTGAAATCTACTCTAATGTATTGCGGTGCTTGTGATAAATTTTATGGTTAATTTTAGCTTTCCCTTTAGGTAAGAGTTGTAAACATAAGCAAAAAGAACCAAAGTGAGCAATCACACAAAGACATCATTCCCCCTTAGGGGGATTGAAGAGTGGGGACTAAGTGGCCCACTTATTTTATTGATGAGATTTACAATGATCTTCTTTTTTGTTTGGGAATGACTTGTGATCATTCATTAGGGGGATCACAAGTCTTTACAATGTTTTAGAAATATTTATTGAAGATTGAGGTGCTCTCGGCGATCCCAGATGCTCTGATTCTGCCAAAATCCGGTAGAGTCTCCCCTTGTTTGTTCACCAACTTGCAAAAAATAGCAAGTAAACAAGATCAAATAGCCCCCAAAACACTTAGAAAGTGTCTTTGGATCATAAAAATTTAAAGCCCAAAATTTGCAGAAAATTTTCTAAGTAAAAAATGAATTTAACTAGTATATTACAACACTAAAATAAGCCAAATGGTGAGCTCTTTTAGTGACTTTTGTTTGCTGTTTGAAACAACAAACAAATGGGCACTCAAGTTGCTTGATCTTACAATGGAAGCACTTTTAAAATAATCACTTTTTAGCCTTGAAAAATCTAGATAAAAATACTTGCAAAGAAGTGAAATTTTTACTTTAGATCTAGCATTTAGATGAAGAATTGAAACTTGGATCTAGATCTAAATAGTATGCATGCATAAGTATTGAAACTAAATCTGATCTTTCAATTGGAATTTAGATCTAACTAATGCATGCAAGTAAAAGTAACCAAATAAAATAAGACTTTTGTGAAAGAGAGAAAGTGTAAGATTGAGCTTGGAACTTCTTGGGCAATGGGGTCTGTTATCCCCTAGCCTAGGGATAATTAAGGAGATTATGTCTTGAGGCCCAGATGTCCTAGACATGGAGTACCGAGAGCCATATTGACTTGAGCCTGGCCCTGGAGGGCCCATCTTTCTTCTTCAACGCCTCCACCTTGTCAGCAACAACAACATCCATCCCATCGGCTTGACCCTTCAACAACAGTGGGTCTTTCTCCATGAGGTAATGAGTCCGGGTATCATGGTATGTGTAAAACATTTGAATATGTGCATTTAATTCTTTTTACTTATAATGTGTGCTTGGACCTTATGCCTTTCCACTTGTCCACACCTGGGGGGAATGACAGGATGCCCTAGTAAGTTGGTTCCCATAGGGTTTGAGTTTCCACTGGGTGGGTTCATGAAAGGTCATCGTCCGTTCCCACCATACTTACCACTTTTCATCTTTTTTCCCTCTCATCCATCCCATACATTGGTTCGGGCATTGGGTTTGCCAAGCTAGCAAAGGGTTGTACCTTACCTTGTGGGAAGAAGGGGCTAAAGGCCCGGTGGGTAAAAGTAGTTGGCAAAAGATAAAATCCAAAAGAACAAAACCTTCAGATGCTTTGCCCAAGGATCCTTGAGAAAGCAATAAAAGACTTCTTAGCAAGAAACAGAGGCACCCATAAAATAATAAAATCAAGACCTAGTTGGAGGATAAGGGGTCTCATCACAAGCACTTTCTCATCTCCGTGAAATGCTTGTGGGTAACATTGTCACCGTTGGTTACCATGCTAGGGCAGTGTCCCATAACTAGTCTCTCGAAAGAAAAAACAATAAGATAAAATATAAAAAGGCATTGAATGGGCTTGGAAACATTTGCATCCATGACAAGGTGCAACTCACTCTCTTCAGAGGAACCCACAGGTAAGCCATACATTCCCCTATCATCACTGCACCCATTGCTCAAACATCCCTCACCACCTCATCCACTTACATGGCTTGGATTTGTCTTCACCTGGAAACATCCCACGTCTAATGAGAATCAACCCATTAGGATCTCCTAACGTCCTCTCCAACCTAGCTTGTAGAATAGCATAATGCCTTTGAGTACTTGTCTGGGAAAAGGGGTTTTATGCACATGTTTAAATAGCTTGATTATTAGATGTGATTGGCATTGTTATGATCTCTGTGACTTATGAGCCTATGGAGGGCGTACTTGTTGTTGTTGCAGGGCCACACCTGACGAATAGGTACACATGGGGAGATGATTAGTTCGGACCTCCATAGGGCTAAAATCCCACCAGATGGATGCTGAGACCCCAACCAGGGGAAGAGATAGATCAGAGGTTTGCACCAGAGAGAGAGGAGGACGTTCCACCAGAGACAACCTGGCAGGCCTGGACCCAGGGGGGTCTTGCCCTCCCACTATGATGTAGGCCTTGGAAGGCCCATGACATCACCTCTGTGAGCCTTGACATCACCCAACGTTTGATGGACACTTTGGAGGCAGTTGTGTGCCAAGTGGCACGGGTGGCTTGATCTGGAGGCCTTGGGAGGCCCAACGTTTTGCTCCTGGAGGCCAACGTTGCACTAAAAAGGCCTAATGTCACCTTTTCTGCTTGATTTAGGGTTTTAATTTGTCATTTAATGTAAAAACTGGATATTACATGTAACTGGCCATGTCGACCTTTTTTGACCTAAATCTGGTCATTGTAACTGTATAAATAAGAGATTTTCCCTTGTATTTTTTCATCATCTTTCACTCACACAAGTGCGAGGTCTGAAATTTTCACCTTAATTGGGGTTACATGGCTGAAATTTGGTGCGCACTTTTTGAAGGAGGCTTATTTTGGACTATTTTGGCATTTTTCTTGGTGGAAGTGTTCAACTAGAGTATTTGCTAGATGATTCTTGGTGGATGTAAGTAAATTTTCTGCAATTCTTCTTCATTGAATGGTTATAGTTACATTTATCTTGCATTTATACTAAGATTATGAAATTGCTAGCTTAAAACCCTAGGAGGCTAAGCACATGTTATTGTCCTTGCCTTAATAGATTTCACCTACTAGATTATGCTAGAAAGTCGATTCTCTTGAAGATTTTGCTAAGGGCCTTGCCATTGCAACACCTAAGCACTTTTTTGCTTCATCGAAGCCGTCATCTTTTTCACCTTTGAGCTAAAGAAAGAGGAAAACTACTAGGGCCTAGGGTTACCTACTTCCTAGTAGCCATTTTCCCCCTAGGGTTTGGTGATTGAATCCTTGGGTTACCAACACTTCAATTATTGACCCCTCTTGTCTTTAGTTCCCTTATTATCATTTGTTCCTTCAAGATTTGCTGCTGCCTAAAAGACTCCATTTGCCCTAAAAGAACTGATCTAAGCCTTGCTAATGAGTGATTGACCAAAACCAACATCAAAACCTTTACCTTAAGCTCTGTAGTAACTAATCCTAACCTTAGAATAGCCTAATCTACTAACCTATTTTCTGCTGTTACTATAGTAAGCTACAACCATCTATTGCAACACTAAAAGCACCTAAAAGAAATTGAGAAAGTTGATAAATACACTGCCTTATTTGCTTCTGACAAATGCTAGTACTTTGGTATTGATGAGTAATTATTCTTGGTCATTTTGAAGCCATTTTAAGGCATTTATTGTGAAGCTACTGTCTTATAAACATTGCTGCTATAAATTTCTATTTGCTTCACCATATATCAACTATTGATTTTATTGATAAAGTCCATGGTTTTACGAAGTACTAACAACAAGTTGTACTTGCAAAATATATCTATTCTTGTTGCTTTGTTCTGGGCAGGTACATCTTAATTCTTTATTACTTCATTGGTTAAAACCCTGAGACTTTTTGATCAATGTGACTTGTGAGAGGGGACATTTACATAAACATTTTCATCTTTTCCTTCTCAAACCCCCAGGTCACCGGGGACGTCTCCCCTGGGCCATCAACCCTAAATAGAAAGAGGCATCCTATTGAGGTGACAGTGATAGGATAACCTCCCGTTACGCCAATTTGCCTTCCATTTACCTTTCCTTTGGATTAAAGTACAAATTGTGCGATAACAGGATCTCCTTGGTGAAATGAGGGATTTTCTTCAAGATCTTAGAGGAGAGGTAGAAACAAACTAGATCATCCAATCCTCCAAAGTGAGATTCCAAAGCTTCAAAACACTTGCAAAAAATTGGTTAGATAGTGGTGTCACCTACAAAAGAAACTCAATGGCAATATTGGTTAAGAAAAACAAATAATGCACATTTAAATCTCTTAACATAGATAAACAACAAGATTACTAATGCAAACTAGCTTAACAATCTTATCCTAATGAGTAATAGTACTCCTAAATAGGCCAACCTTAACACAATTGCAAAACAAGAATAATGAAACAATTTCACCTCATAAGCATTTGCATCCACACACTACCCAAGCCACCAATATGACCTCCAAAGTCTTCTTTATTCCAAATCAAGAAAGTATTACATCAATAGTACAACAACAAGCCAAGACAAACTCCCATTAACCAAACAATAGAGTAGATGACTTGCTTAAATAGCAATTTGGGTGAAGATCCCAAGTTAAAGCGCATGATAAATGGAGAGGGCGCATCTCCATGAGGAGGGCGAGTGGCAAGAGAGGGGTGAGTTAGTTTGCCACCTCTACAAGTGATGAGGGTTGTAGAAATGACACCTCTCATAATTAGGTAGAGGAGAGGGCAAGCCAATCTTTGGGATTGACATCCCCACTTGGGAGTGCGCCACCTCAAGGGAGAGGTGCACCCTCCCTCTTTGGAATCTCCATCAAATTGACACCTCATTCAACACTTGAGTCTCACTCCAATTAAGTCGCCATCTCTCCAAGAGAACTCGCCACACAAGCTTTTCACTGAAGACAAGGGAATAGCATGTCCCCAACATGTTTCCCTTGATTATTGGTTTTCTGATTATTTATTTATTTTTTGTCTTTTATTGACGTTTTTGAGAGAAAGTGGGTTTAAGTGATTAAATCAGTGTTGATTAAGTCGGCGATTTTTTGCGACTTTTTCAAAAAGTCGCGACTTTTACCCCTGGCCGATTTTTACACCCTTAAAAATCGCGACTTTTACGATTTTTAAAAAATCGCGACTTTTACTAAAAGTCGGCGACTTTTTCCCCAAAAGTCGCGGTTCGACCCTAAAAGTCGCTGGACGCAGGGACCCGCGGGGCATAAGGGCAAATTTTTGGTTTTTTTTTGTCATTTCTAATTTTTTGCTTGTGGAGAAGGAGAAGGGTTTGTGGTCTTCCTCAATCACTGTGGAGGCAACTTAA
>JASDQU010737851.1:82201-118163 GCA_032191745.1 Picea mariana
TGATAGAACACCAGATGTGGATGCCATTTCCTTGGAAAATATTGATGTATTGTCTAAGTGGAGGGTGGAGTCTGAGATGCCTACCATGGAGGAGGCACCTGCATGGATAGATGAGGAACCCGAACAACAACAGGCCTTGGAGGAGCAACAGGGAGAGGAGGAGCAGGAGGAGGAGGAGGAGTGGCCTGAAGACATCATGGAGGGTGATGTGCAATCAACAACACAACCTTCTACACTTATTGATGCACCTACTCCTGCACACACCAGTGGTCATCCACTATCAGATGCAGGGCCTTCTATTGTCAGGGGCAGGCCTGATAGACAACCCCTTATATTTTCTCGTAAAAGGGGGAGAGGCGGACGCTGACGTTGATATTAGATATCTAGCTGCTAGTTTTGTTTCATTTGTCATTATATATCAGACATCTACAGACTCCATCATGATGATGAATCATGAGATACATTTTATAATTATATATGTGATGTCATTTTGTATTGGAGAGGCCCTTCATCATTCAATATCGACATTGATGTATAACTTTTTATTTGGCATCCACTAGTGACTACATATATATTAGTGATTTCTCCATATTTATGTGCCAATGTGTTTATCTGATGTTGTTGGTGCTTTATATGTTTAAAATTTTGAAAAAAATGAATATATTTTGTATTTTTTAATGTTTGTCGTGGCTTTCCGATTTTTTACCGACTTTTGCCTAAATGATTTTTTCCGGACCCTCGCCGACTTTTTGCCGATGCCGACTTAATCAACACTGGATTAAATAATCACTATTTACCCTAAAAAAGGTGTTAATTAGGTAAAGTGGGTATTTTGGATGTGAAAACGAATACCCCCAAGGCATATAATGCCTCCTAGTACCACTTTCCTAACTTATGACTTATTTACAATTAAATTATTCCATTTCGCGAGAAATTTTTTATTGACCGAAAATATTAAAAAATCCTAGGGGGTGTTGACCACCTATTTCGACTTGGTGTCAATGTCATGTACCATGAAGATATGTATCTTGTGGTACAACTAGTTTGAAGACCTTTGGCTCAGCAGGGCAATTCTGCCCCCGAAACTTCTTTCTCTCTCCACAGAATGTCCGCTCCCCTGTGTGGGAAAATTTTGTAATGTAACATGTTAGCATGGGTCAAATTTTGTAATTTAGTGTCTTAGGCTTTATCATTAGGGAAGTCCTTTCATCGAGTGTTTTTTTCCTGGGGTAATTAATTTTGCTTTTCCATCGATTTTAATTACTTTAGTTTTTCACTCAATAATCCTTCAAAGTGGTGAAAGGTGTTCTAATGATTGGGCCCAGTAGGTGACTAAGGTCTAGAAGTGTTGTAAATGACCATGCTAGACATCTCCTAGAGTATTCGGAATTCCGTTGAGTTTTGATAGGTAATTTTAAAATTTAAAATTTCTCGTAAATTGGAAATTTTTAATTATTTTTGATGAAAAATGTAAAAATTTGGTCCTTGGGGATTTTGTATAGGGGTGTGAGTACTAAAACCAAATGGCTTATGACCCCCTATGCCCTTGGACCAGGTTTCAGCTCAATTGGATAAGTTTTGCTAGGCCAATGTCCATGAGGAGTCCAAGTCAATCAAAAATCAACAAATAATTAGCTAAATGAAAAATGCCAAATTTTGCCTAAAGTTGTAAAACATGAGAAAAAGGGGGAAAAGTTGTTTCCTTAATCATTTCTATGTAATATGGGGTCCAATAAATCAAATCCCCCTTTCCTACCTCTCATTCAACTTAATGTTAGAGATGGGGGCGAATTTGTCTCTTGTGGGGCTCACCATCTCCATTGGATTGGCCATTTGGCGATGGAGACCACATGGGGGGCCCATTCCACACCTTGGGTGACCCCTTCGGGCATTAGAGAGAGGTTTAAACTTAGGATAGGGGGTTTCTTCCCTCATTTTTGAGTTTCCTCTTCTGATGGGAGCTCCCCTCTCTCATGGTGCCCCCCCCTTTGAGTGAGCCTCCCTCTTTTGGGAGTGACACTTGTAATGCATGCAAGGGGGGTCTCTCTTGGTTCTCTCCCTTAAAAAAAAGGCTCCTCTCCTCCTTTTGACATTGTTGCCGTCCTAATACACACTTGCAAACGTGGACTAAGTCTCAATCCACTTAGTGTGTCCTTGGAGGCACAATGCCTAAGTTCAAGCCCACTGTCACCTCGACTTGAACTTCTTCTGTCTAAGCTTAGTCCTAGGGAAGCCAAGGGGGGTAGACCGTGGTTGCTATGTGAGTTATTGGGTGAAATCTAGGAGTTAATTTTAATTTGTTAAAGGTAAGGGGGAAACTAATCTATATGGCAAGCAACAATGCAATGCACAACTTCAAATGACAATCAAACTTTTCCCTAAGACAACTATGACTAGTGCCTAAGGTTGGGCAATGGGGTCAACTAAGTTACAACAAGAGATCTAAATAAAAGTCAAAAGAATAACTTTACAATACTTTATAGTTAGATGAGATATGAAAGAATTGAAACAACTACCAACAAAATAAAGAATATCTAGATGCTACAACAATATACAAGATACAATTATCTACAAATAAAATGAACAAGCACTTGTTAGATCTATGATTCTAGTAGAGCAATAATTGAACTAACTTCTAATTTGATTTTGCAGTAATAGAAAGAGATAGATCAAGATTGCACCCACGACAAATACACAACTCAAACCCTAGCTTGAAGTGCCCTAAAGAGAGGTGTGCAACTTCAAGGGGGTTGCTCAAAGACAAATGCGCAACTCAAGAGGGGACATGATAATGAACGAAAGCCACCAATGGGCACAAGTGCGCAACTTAGTAGAAGATAAAACTTGAAATAAAAGCCTCCACATGCACTAGTGCGCAACTTCTAAGCTCAATTACTCAACCACCCAAAATGCTCAATAAAATTACTTGAAAGATAACTTCAAATGAAAGGTGTAGAAAGTAAAGAGCATGAACCATTTAGAATGAATTATGAATTTAAGCCATAGGTTGTTATGAGTAGATTTTAGAGTTGAAATTAATTAGGTGAAGTTGCAAATCCTCGACTAGGTGGCTTCCTCAAAATTCCCTCCGCTTTGGCCAAAAGGATTGCTGGGTGCTCAATAAGCAAGGCAAACATGGCCTTACCCTAGCTCCACAAGTCAACCCATGAAACTTGGGCGCTCAGCGAGGGGGACACCTAGTGCCGTGAGATCATCCCTGATCTAGCACCCCAAGTAGCTTCCACAAGCCCCTTGTTTGGTGGCGAAAGTTGCAACAGTAGAGGGTGATCTAATTAAGCTAAGTAGATTGATTCCCCAGAGCCTAAGATAGATTGATTTACAATTAAAAGTTACTTGAGTTGAGTGCTTGAAAGAAAGAAAATGACAAGTGCTTAAGGAAAAGTACAAGAAAATATAGTATCCCTCCAAGGGCTTAAACAAGATTGCAAATGGAAGTAAGTGCTTCTAAATCATTGAGATAACACATGAACTTGAGAGAGCAATTAGAAGCATAAACCATCAACTATCTACCTAGCCTTACGACTGCATGGGTGGCTAAGCTAATCCTCTTTGCAGGGTGTCGACAAACAAATAAGGAAATGAAATAACTTAAAGTGAAGCTACTCTACTTGCAACCTCAACAAAGGCACAAGATGGAGGACAAGCCTACCGGTTTTGTGCTCAAGTGGTTGAAAAAAAAAGCATAAAAGAAATAACTTGAATTGGAAAGTAAAGAAGTAAATCCTAGCCACACAACCTTGCCTTAAGGACAAGTTGGACAAATTTAAAATGAAATACAATGCTGAAATAAAACTAATTTCTAGCCTTATGATTTTGCATGGGTGGCTAGGCCAATCCACTATGCAAGGTGTAGGCAAAAGAAAAACAAAAAAACGCAGAAATTTAATTTTTTAGAGAAGTGCAAGCCCGAGAGACTCTCTTTGGGCTTGCTTATAATAGAAGAAGAAGAAGGAAGAGTTGGGAAGATAGTACCCCAACTTAGGAGGTTTCTCTTGGACGTTTTAGGGCCCCAAATGGGCTGTAGCTCATCCTTTTTGGTGCAGACCTACAACAAACCAACAAGCAAAACTTGTTGGAAAAGCTGCAGAAAAGACCAAAATCTTTGGAAAATTTCTGTTAGACAAACCAAAAATTTTCTTGTGTAAAAATCAACAAGCAATATAGATTTAAATGAACTATTCTAAGATTTTAGAATGCCAAAAATAATATGGAAATGTACAGAAATATAAAACAGAAATATTTAGAGGTTGTAAATGGATGAAATGAAATATTTCCAGATCTGAAATCTTCACACAAAACCCTTAGGTAATCCTGCAAATCTTGAATAAAAGTTACATAAACAAAGAGGATGTGAGTGGATCTAAGTGGTAAAACAAAATACTTTGCAATCCCAAATGAAAACTCACTAGATCTATGATAAGACTATCACAAATCTATCCAAGCAAACTACTTTGCTTGGAGTTCCTACTCTAGATCTATAAGCTAAGCATGCAGAATAAAATAAAACCAAGAACAAGATCACTTCAATAGTTGCAAGATGGCACCAAGAAGACTCTCAACACCATGGATCCTCCAAAGATTTCTTTATTGAATCCAAAAGGTTGCTGCCAATACTTGCAACAGGCTTTACACAAGAGCAAGAGCAAATGGGAGAAAGAGAGAAGAGTGGGAGAGGAGAAATTTTGGCATAGCAACAATACTCTGAGAATAGATGTCAAATGAGGGAGGGGAGGCCTTCTTTTATACTTGGGAGCCAAGAGTGACCCCTCTTGGATGCTTTCCAAGTGTCATTTCCTAAAAGTGATTGAGCATCTCAAGGAGGGGCACAACTCTAGGGTTTTGGTAGTGTTAGGGTTGTGAGGGATGAGTGAGGGGGTAAGGGAATACTTTTTTGACATGGTCCAACATGAAATTAGACCAAGGGGGCGCACTTAGGGAGAAAGGGGTTTTCTTTTATTAATTTTTCACTTTGCTTGACTTTCTCACCAAGGGGGGCGAACTTCCCTAGGGGGAAAGATAACTTGAGGTGATGGCTAGGTGAGGGGGTGAAATAAAGTTAGGAAAGGTGTTTCACTAACTTAGGAAAGGGTTTAGGCATCTTCTCCCACTCTTTCTCTAACCTTTTTGCTCATTTTTTACAAAAAATGACATTTTGACTTTGTCAATTAAGCAATTAAATTGCTGACTCAAGAATGACTTGGACTCCTCATGGACAAAGACCTAGCAAAACTTGTCCAATTGAGCTGAAACTTGGTCCAGGGGTGTAGGGGGTCTCATTCCATTTCTTTTGAGTACTCACACCTCTATCAAAATCTCTAAGGACCTAGCTTTTACATTTTTACATAAAAAATAATTAAAATTACCATTAATTGGGTAATTTAAAAAAAAAATAAAAAAAATACTCAAACTCGATGGGATTCTGCAAGACTCTAGGAGATGTCTAGCATGGTCATTTACAATATTCCTAGACCCTAGCCACCCATTAGGCTCGATCATTAGAACGCCTTTCACCACTTTGGAGGATTATTGCGGGAATGGAAAACTCAAGGGCAATTAAAAAGTCTGGTTAGGACAAATTAATTACCTGAGGAAAAAAAACACTCGATGAAAGGACTTCCCTAATGATAAAGTCCTAGGTAACTAACCTACAATATGATCCATGCAGACTCATTACATTATTATTGTTAAAATTTTAATTAAAAGGTATCTAGGCAAGTGTTTCTCATCCCTAGACGCCTAAGAAGTGAGAAAGTGCCTAATGTGGGCCCTAGTCATTTAATTTGTGAGATGCAAATTAAAAGGTGACTTTATGACTTTAGTGAGGGTGAGTGAAGAGACACTCAATCTCATCCACTCATCTAATCTAATCTCAACCATTGGATTAAGAAACTCCTCACCTACCTCATGAGGTCGATTAGGGTTGGAGGGCGCACCCTTTGTTGGGTAGTTGTTTCATTTTGAGAGAGAGAGCAAGAGCATTTTCGAGCAACAAGAAAGAGGCCATTTTCTGAGAGCTAGGACATGCATTCCAAGGCAGAATACTAGCACAAAAATCGAGGCAAGGAGGGCAACAAGTACAACATTGAATGTAGGCCGTATTGTATGGATAGAGCAAGTCGTACAACCAACAGAGCGGGCACAGAAATCGAGGCAAGGTACAGTTCGAGCAGAGAGGTCGTACTGTACGGATTTTCGAATTTCGTACAATAGAAAAAAAGGCATGGAAACCGAGGCAGAAAGTACAGTCCGTACTGTACAGATTCTGTATAGTCCGTACGATTGTTATTTCGGCACAAAAATCGAGGTGAAGGTGTTGTGCTATTTTCTGGAAGTTTTGACACGTTTCCCAAGGCGACCGTACAACATTTATTGCATTGTTTTGGGCTGAGACTGTTGGCATGCATTTTGAGGTGACCGTACAGCCATTTGGAGGCTCAGAAATCAAGGAGCAGACCTGTAATTTATTGCATAAAATTATGGAAAGAGTTTTGAGAAGTTTGGCTCAATTCCCTGTGTGAAGACTTGGCATGGTTATCGAGATAAGTTTGTCATTTAAATTTCTAAAGATGAACATGCTGTAACCGAATTTCTCTAAAGCTCCTAAATAATAAAAACTCCCTCTCTCACTGGTTTTTCCCTTGTGGGTTTTTCTAGGGTCGATGTTAGACCGAAAAACTCTGTGTCTATAATTTTCTGAGTTTTATGTGCTGCTGATATCTAATTTCTGCATTATAAACGATGTTCAGAATCCTCATGTTTCAGTTCTGAAATTATTTTTCTGCTGAGTTTTATTTCGCTGTTAGAGTTTGGGCATTAAACATTGGCTGAAAAATCAGCGAGACTAAAACTGGGTTGGGGTCTGAAAATTTACATGGTATCAGAGTTGAGTTGAAAAGAAGCAGAAAGTTTAGCAATCAGAAAGTTGGGACAACAGTCACTTCACAGGGCATAATTTTGAATTTGTCATTTTCAGCAGAAAATGGTCAATGGCTACAAGTTTGAGAGTTGAGGACAGACTTGATGGGGCAACAAATTTTGGTGCTTGGAAGGAGAGGATGATCTTGCTTTTGCAAGAAAACGAGTTGTGGGACATTGTGGAAAATACCGCAACTCATCCTATTGTGGTACCTATTGATGCTACTCTTCTTGCAGCATACACTAAGAAGAGTATCAAGGCTAAGAGGATTATTCTTGATGCCATCAAGGACCATTTGATTCCTCACTTGATGGGGAAAACAAATGCCTATGAGATGTGGGAGTCTTTGACTAAATTGTACCAGAGTACAAATGAGAACCAAAAAATGGTTTTGAGGGAAAAACTAAAGAGCATAAAAATGACCAAGGCTGAAAATGTGGTCACATACCTTACTAGATTGACACAGGTGAGAGATGAGCTTGGAGTTGTGGGGGAGGCCATAGTTGATAGTGAGCTTGTGAGAACAACATTGAATGGAGTTTCCAAACAATGGGCTGTTTTTGTGGAGGGCATTGTTGCTAGGGAGAAGCTTCCCAATTGGGAACGTCTTTGGGATGACTTTGTTAAGGAGGAGACCCAGAGAGATTATGTACATGGCAGTTCATCTACAGGTCATGAGGAGGAGAATGTGGCTCTTGCTACCACTAGCAAGGAGAAGTTCAAAAATGGTCCAAAGGGAGGAAACAAGCCCAAGGGTGAAGGGAAGAAAGACATGAGCAAAGTCAAGTGCTTTGCATGCCATAAGTTTGGGCACTATGCAGGTCAGTGTCCTAACAAGAAGAAGAAACAAACAACAGCTTCAGCAGCGGTGGAAGATTTTTCCACCAAGTTTGACAAGGAGTTTTCCTTGGTTGTGTGTCTATCCACGAGGACCACTCATTCAGATACTTGGTATATTGACAATGGTGCCTCTCGCCATATGACAAAGGTTCGTGAGCACTTGATAGACCTCACACAGATTGGAGATGTTGAGGTAGTGCTTGGAGATGACCGGGAGGTCAAGGCAGTTGGTTGCGGGACTGTATCATTTCAGAGGGAGTCTTTGCCTCCCATGTCTTTGACAGAGGTTCTATATGTTCCGGGCTTGAAGAAGAATTTAGTGTCAGTTTCTACTATTGAGGAGAGGGGCTATGAGGTCTTGTTCCATGATGGGCAGGTGCTCCTTTACCTAAAGGGGTCTAGTGTCACTTTGGCCAAAGTGATTGGGACTAGACATGAGAAGTTGTACAAGCTTATGTTCCAGCCAGTGAGAGCATTGATTCATACTACTAGCAGCAGTAGTGACCTATGTGAGCTATGGCACAGGAGGATGGCACATTTGCACCATGGGGCTTTGAGGGTTCTGAGGGAGATGGTGACAGGAGTTCCAGATTTCAGTTCAGAGCACCATGAGTTGTGCAAGGGGTGTGCTTTGGGAAAGTACACCAAGGCTGCTTTTTCGAGCAGTTATAGTAGAGCAGCAGTGATTCTTGATCTTATACATTCAGATGTATGTGGCCCGATGTCTTCGGCATCGTTGACTGGCTTCCTATACTATGTTGTATTCATTGATGACTTCTCACGGAAGTCTTGGATTTTCTTCATGAAGACCAAAGGACAGGTCTTCAGTCGGTTTCAAGAGTTCAAAGCTCTTGTGGAGAACTAAACAGGGAAGAAATTCAGAGTCCTGAGATCGGACAATGGGGGTGAGTATACCTCCAAGGAGTTCATGGAATTTTGTGCAGGAGAGGGCATCAGGAGAGAGTTGATTGTTCCTTACAACCCACAGCAGAATGGGGTTGTAGAGAGGAAGAACAGGGCCATTGTTGGGTCTGCGAGAGCCATGCTACATGATCAGGGGTTGCCACTATTTCTATGGGCTGAGGCATGCTACACTGTAGTTTATCTGCAGAATAGGAGTCCCCACAAGGCTGTGGGGAGCAGGACTCCTGAGGAGTCTTTTTCTGGGAAGAAGCCTGAGGTGGGGCACCTTCGTATTTTTGGGTGCATCACATATTCATATGTCCCTTCTGAGAAGAGGACAAAGCTGGACCCCACGACAGAGAGAGGGATCTTTGTTGGGTACAATGAGACTTCAAAGGCTTTTTGTATTTACCTTCCTTCCTTGAGGAAGACTGTCTTGAGGAGGGATGTTAGATTTGAGGAGGACAGAGCCTTTAGGAAGTCTAGAGGGACAAAGAAGGGTGAGCAGTCTTCACCTCAGATTCAGGTGAGTATGCAGCAGACTACAGTGACACAGAGTTCGGGGCCACCAGTTTTGGGGATGCCAGGTTCACAGGTGACGGGGCCACAGGATTCAGGTTCACAGGCTACTGGTCCACATGGTTCAGGATCGAGTATTCCAGAGTCTACTTCAGGATCATTGTCTTCAGGAGATGAGGTTGAGCAGGGAGAGTCCCCTCCACGGGACACTACTTCAGAGAGGAGGAAGCCCAAGTGGCTTCAGGATACTTTGAGGGAGGCACAGGGTTCGGTGGGGAATCCCAGACAGGCAGTGAGGGAGAGTAAACCTCTCGAGAGGTTTTGCAGCTACATCACGATGGTGAGCAGTATTCGGGAGTCTGAGCCTTCCACTTTTGAGGAGGCTACTGGTAGACAGGTTTGGAGAGATGCCATGATGGAAGAGTACAATTCCATCATGAAGAACGATGTCTGGGAAGTTGTTCCTAGAGCCGAGGGGAAGTCAATGGTGACTTCCAGGTGGCTCTATAAACTAAAGCATGCTGCAAATGGCAGGATTGAGAAGTACAAAGCTCGCTTTGTGGCTCGGGGGTTTTCACAGGTTGAGGGAGTCGACTATGATGAGACCTTTGCGCCAATTGCTAGATATACTTCGATCAGGGCAGTGATCTCCATTGCAGCAGAGATGGGTTGGAAGATCCACCAGATGGATGTGAAGACCGCATTTCTGAATGGTCTTATACAGGAGGAAGTATATATTGAGCAACCATTGGACTTTGAGGTGCATGAGAGAGAGTCTCATGTGTGTAGACTGAAGAAGACATTGTATGGGCTGAAACAAGCTCCCAGAGCTTGGTATTCGAGGATAGATGCCTATTTGCAGCAGTTGGGTTTTGAGAAGAGTGAGGCGGATCCCAACCTATACTACATTGTGGTTGGAGAGGATCCTCTCATTCTTCTACTACATGTGGATGATCTATTCATTACAGGGGCAAAGAGACTCATCAACAGCTGCAAGGAAAGCCTTGCTTTAGAGTTCAAGATGACTGATATCGGACTGATGCATTACTTTTTGGGATTGGAGGTTTGGCAGGAGCCTGGACACATCTTCCTGGGACAGGGGAAGTATGTGTGTGACATCTTGAGCAGATTTCAGATGGAGGATTGTAGGTCCATGACCACTCCCATGATTACCAACTGGAAGAAGCTTCGTGCTTCTGAGTCACAGTTGGTGGATTCCAATTTGTATCGTCAGTTGATCAGGTCATTGATGTATTTGGTCAATACCAGGCCAGATATTTGTTTTGCTGTCAACACTCTCAGTTAATTCATGGTGGAGCCTAGGAGAGTGCACTGGGTGGTAGCAAAACATGTGCTCAGGTATCTTTGTGGTACGGTAGATTATGGTCTAGACTATCATAGAGGAGATGGAGTTCATTTGGTTGGCTATACAGATTTGGATTGGGTAGGATGTGTCAGTGACAGGAAGAGTACTTTAGGGTGCTGTTTCGGATTGGGCTCAACAGTTGTCTCTTGGTTCAGTCAAAAGCAAAAGTCAGTGGCTCCGAGTTTTGCAGAGGCTGAGTATATGGTAGCTAGTTAGGCCAGTTGTGAGGCTCTTTGGCTTCGCAAGTTGCTAGTGGGATTGTTCGGTGTGCAGTTGAGGCCTACCGTGATTTACTGTGATAATCAAAGTTGCATTAAACTCTCGGAGAATCCAGTTTTTCATGACTGGTCTAAGCATATCGAGATTTGTTATCTCTTCATCCGTGACTATGTTCAGAGAGGAGCTGTGGAGCTACAATACATATCTACAGAGGAGTAGGTTGCAGACATACTCACCAAGGCATTGGGTAGAGGCAAGTTTGTATTTTTCAGGGACAAGCTTGGAGTGGTGAGTAACACTTTCCTCGGTAAGAGGGAGTGTTAAAATTTTAATTAAAAGGTACCTAGGCAAGTGTTTCTCATCCCTAGGTGCCCAAGGGGTGAGAAAGTGCCTAATGTGGGCCCTAGTCATTTAATTTGTGAGATGCAAATTAAAAGGTGACTTTATAACTTTAGTGAGGGTGAGTGAAAAGACACTCAATCTCATCCATTCATCTAATCTAATCTCAACCATTGGATTAAGAAACTCCTCACCTACCTCATGAGGTCGATTAGGGTTGGAGGGCGCACCCTTTGTTGGGTAGTTGTTTCATTTTGAGAAAGAGAGCAAGAGCATTTTTGAGCAGCAAGAAAGAGGCCATTTTCTGAGAGCTAGGGCACGCATTCCAAGGCAGAATACTAGCACAGAAATCGAGGCAAGGAGGGCAACAAGTACAACATTGAATGCAGGCCGTAGTGTATGGATAGAGAAGGCTGTACAACAAGCAAAGCAGGCACATAAATCAAGGCAAAGTACAGTCCGAGCAGAGAGGCCGTACTATACGGATTTTCAATTTTCGTACAGCAGGAAAAGGGCACGGAAACCGAGGCAGAAAGTATAGTTCGTACTGTACGGATTTCGTACAATCCGTATGACTTTTATTCATGCATATAAATCGAGGTGAACACGATGTGGTATTGTCTGGAAGTTTCAGCACGTTTCCCAAGGCAGTCGTACACCATTTATTGCACTGTTTTGGGTTGAGACTGTTGGAACGAATTTTGAGGTGACTGTACAACCATTTGGAGGCACAAAAATCGAGGAGCAGACCTATAATTTATTGCAAAAAATTTTGGAAAGATTTTTGAGAAGTTTGGCTCAATTTCCTGTGTGAAGACTTGGCACAGTTATCGAGATAAGTTTGTCATTTAAATTTCTGAAGATGAACATGCTGTAACAGAATTTCTCTAAAGCTCCTAAATAATAAAAACTTCGTCTCTCACTGGTTTTCCCCTTGTGGGTTTTTCCAGGGTCGATGTTAGATTGAAAATCTCTGTGTCTATAATTTTCTGAGTTTTATGTGCTGCTGATATTTTATTTCTGCATTATAAATGATGTTTAGAATCCTCATGTTTCAGTTCTGAAATTATTTTTCTTCTGAGTTTTATTTGCTGTTAGAGTTTGGGCATTAAACATTGGTTGAAAAATCAGCGAGACTGAAACTGGGTTGGGGTTTGTAAATTTACAATTATCCCACGGAGGGGAGCGTAAATTCTAGTTACAAAAAGAAGTGCCGAGGCCAAAAACTGCCTTGTAGAACCAGTAAGTCTTCAACTTGGTTGCACCATCAGGTACATAGCTTCATGTCACATGGAGTTGACCCCCTAGTTGAAATAGGTGGTCAACATCTGGCTCCACATGGGGACATG
This sequence comes from Picea mariana, assembly GCA_032191745.1. NCBI lineage: Eukaryota > Viridiplantae > Streptophyta > Pinopsida > Pinales > Pinaceae > Picea > Picea mariana. The sequence continues at coordinate 94,674 of JASDQU010737851.1, forward strand.
TGTTCGATCTTTTTTGAAGGAAATGAGAGCATACGAGAACTTCAAAATCTACAAAACAAAGTGCTCACCAATACCCAACATAAATACATGTATAAAATGAATAAATAAAATGCTATAGACAATAATCACATAAATGAAATTACTATTGTACAACAATAAAAATGAAAGTATGATACAATGAATAACTTAAATAACATAATTACATAATGAAATGAAATAATACAAAATTGAAAGAAAGGAGAAAGGTTAGAAATACGTTACAAAAGGTGTCCCTTTGGTCACCAAGTGGCCCACATTTGAAAAGGAGTTTGAGGATCCACCATCTAAATGGCTAAGATGGAAGGAATTAGGACCAACCATGCAATGGATGGAATGAAACCACAAATGTCTGAAACATCCCTGTCCGGGATGACTCGTTGAAGACCCTTTTCCAAGTTTTATCAACTTGGAGTTTTTTCTGAGAAAGAACCAACCAAGAATCATGCTCCTTCCTCTATTCAACCAAACAATGGAGTTTGACAAGCCGTGTAAAATTTTGATACCTTGCTGCATTTGACCGTCATGGTGGAAGGCCAACCACTGCTCATAATGATATGAATTTGATAAACTGAAGTTGTCTTCCATTCTCCCATTATCCTGTATTAAGTCATCTGTTGGTTGAGAGGTTGGAAATGAACATGTCAAAGGAACTGCTGCACTGTTTTCATCAGGGTTGTCAAAGCTCTCCCTTGAAGAGATTGATTCCTCGGGAGGAGGGTGGGGACTTGAATTATCTAGATATTCAACAACTTCAAACTCAAATTCTTTTATCTCCTCTCGATCGATTACTGGCTCATCTATGGACCCATCCAGAATTTCCCTATGAACTTCCCTATCTTGTTCACTGTGAAGCTCAAGTTCTATAGGGTCCGGATATTCAATACAGGCCTCTATAAGGTTAGCTTTCATGATCTCTAATTGATCATCCATGGCCTCAAACTGTTCAGTATGGGCAAATTGCATGGCCCTACACTGTCTTGCATGGGAACACTGCATGTTCCGAATCATTTCTTTAAGCTCCTTTTTGGGATCCGGTGGAGTATCTATCATTATATCTGAATTGATTGTTCCAATATTTGGAAGATTCTTCTTCTTCAATTTTTCCATAAAAGCATCAACCAATTCATTGTAAGTTTCATCCTGATGATCCCCAAATCTCTTTAAAAAGACATGCAGTGAGTCCTGTATGGTCCTGAACTCATTATCATCCGAATGATGAAACCAATTATAAGCATAATCCTCACAAAGAGTCATGACAAACAATTGCATTAGAACATCCTCATAAATAGGTGGATCACACCATTCATCAATACACTGCCCAAAGGCCCTGATATGAGCATTAGCATTATCATAATTATGAAAGTCAGGCAAGTTTTCAATAACATCTTCAAATATATCATGAGGATAACCAACTATTCCTAAAAAATCAAGAGGACTACAAAAACCGCCCATTTCTAACTAGATTGTTTAAACAAAAGGTCTAAAGAAAAGGACTAGGACCCAAGAAAAGGACTGGGACCCAAGAATTATCAAGTATCCAACGAGAAGGAAAACTGGCTAGCCTCATCCAAAAACTTTTTCATGTTCAAGGATGAAGCTAAACAAGCCGTGAGTTCCTTCTTGAAGAATACTTTGTCAAATTATTTTGAAGTGGAGTCGCCAGATGACCAAGTTTATTTCAAACAAACAAGAAGCATCAAACAAAGCAAAAACAAGAAGGAAAACAAAAATTTGTTAGATTATTATATACAACAAGAGACAGATATCAGAGATTGCTTCTTCTCCAAGACTTTCAAGCAGCCTACAAGGAGCAAGAGGATTGCTCCCAGTAGTATATTTCAAATAATTTTCTAATGGAGTCGCCACTTGGAGAGTAAGCAAACAATGAAAAACCAACCCAAGTTAAAAAAAAATTTAGGGAGAAATTTTTTACTTAGTTTTAAAAGAATAAATTTAGTTAAGTCGTTAAAACCAAGGATAAAAGACTTATCCCCGACAACGGCGCCAAAGATGTTGTTGTCCCAATACACACTTGCAAACGTGGACTAAGTCTCAATCCACCTAGTGTGTCCTTGGGGGCACAATGCCTAAGTTCAAACCTATTGTCACCTCGACTTGAACTTCTTCCGTCTAGGCTTAGTCCTAGGGAAGCCAAGGGGGGTAGACCCTAGTTACTATGTGAGTTATTGGGTGAAATCTAGGAGTTAATTTTAATTTGTTAAAGGTAAGGGGGAAACTAGCCTATATGGCAAGCAACAATGCAATGCACGACTTCAAATGACAATCAAACCTTTCCCTGAGCCAACTATGACTAGTGCCTAAGGTTGGAAAATGGGGTCAACTAAGTTACAACAAGAGATCTAAATAGTAAATACAAGTCAAAAGATTAACTTTACAATACTTTACAATTAGATGAGATACAAAAGAATTGAAACAACTACCAACAAAATAAAGAATATCTAGATGCTACAACAATATACAAGATACAATTATCTACAAATGAAATGAAAAGCACTTGTTAGATCTATGATTCTAGTAGAGCAATAATTGAACTAACTTCTAATTTGATTTTGCAGGAATAGAAAGAGATAGATCAAGATTGCACCCACGACAAATACACAACTCAAACCTTAGCTTGAAGTGCCCAAAGAGAGGTGCACAACTTCAAGGGGGTTGCTCAAAGACAAATGCGCAACTCAAGAGGGGACAAGATAATGAACGAAAGCCACCAATGGGCACAAGTGTGCAACTTAGGAGAAGATAAAACTTGAAATAAAAGCCTCCACGGGCACTAGTGCGCATCTTCTAAGCTCAATTACTCAACTACCCAAAATGCTCAATAAAACTGCTTGAAAGATAACTTGAAATGAAAGTTGCAGAAAGTAAAAGAGCATGAACCATTTAGAATGAATTACGAATTTAAGCCATAGGTTGTTATGAGTAGATTTTAGAGTTGAAATTAATTAGGTGAAGTTGCAAATCCTAGACTAGGTGTCTTCCCCAAAACTCCCACCGCTTTGGTCAAAAGGATTGTTGGGTGCTCAATAAGCAAGGAAAAAAAGGCCTTACCCTAGCTCCACAGGTCAACCCAGGAAACTTGGGCGCTCAACAAGAGGGACACTTAGTGCCATGAGATCATCCCTGATCTAGCACCCCAAGTTGCCTCCACAAGCCCCTTGTTTGGTGGTGAAAGTTGCAACAGTAGAGGGTGATCTAATTAAGCTAAGTAGATTGATTCCCTAGATCCTAAGATAGATTGATTTACAATTAAAAGTTACTTGAGTTGAGTGCTTGAAAGAAAGAAAATGACAAGTGCTTAAGGAAAAGTACAAGAAAATATAGTATCCCTCCAAGGGCTTAAACAAGATTGCAAATGGAAGTAAGTGCTTCTAAATTATTGATATGAGACATGAACTTGAAAGAGAAATTAGAAGCATAAACCATCAACTATCTACCTAGCCTTACGGTACTGCATGGGCGGCTAAGCCAATCCTCTTTGCAGGGTGTAGGCAAACAAATAAGGAAATGAAATAACTTAAAGCGAAACTACTCTACTTGCAGCCTCAACAAAGGCACAAGATGGAGGACAAGCCTACCGGTTTTGTGCCCAAGTTGGTGAAAAGAAAAACATAAACGAAATAACTTGACTTGGAAAGTAAAGAAGTAAATCTTAGTCACGGAGAAGATAATGCTTGATATCAATGTACTTCGATCTGTAATGGAACACTGGTTTTCTTTGAAGGGTTCACATAGCTATGATCATTACAATATATCATGGTTAAATTCAGTACTTCTATTTCCTGCTAGCTCATGACATCGTGGCAAAGGTCAAACTGAAACATATCCAAGTAACACTTCTTCTGTCATCATGAGAGTTTGTCATGGATTAGCAATCCATCATCCCAGACTTTTGAGTAACCATTCTGATACACTATTTCCATCATAGAAGGTTTTCATCACGCTTCTGCTGTATATATAAGATACTCTGCATCAATTTGTTTGAATCCATACAAGGTCTTCTTATATATCCATACATGGGTCTCTTTTTGGTATAAGCTTCTTTCTTTTATTAGGGAAGAATAGTCTTTTACATGTAAATTCCAATCCATGGATACTGCAGGAGGTATATCTGGTTTACTGGGATGAGCTGTCATCATAGTCTTCTCCCTCCCTTTGGAAGAACCTTTGAATCTTGCAATGCTTCCATTCATAAGTCTTTTTCACATTTTCTTACATACACTGTTCTTTATCATAGCTTCCATTTCTTCTACTTGATTGCTTCTAGTGGGTTCAAACCAAGTTGGTAATCTTGTGATTCTCGGTATAATAACTGGTTGTTCTGGCTTTTCTTTCTTTCCTGGAATCTTCATGTTCTTCCTCATGTTTCTCTTTAGCTCTTGGGTCCATGGAGTCTTCTATAGATTTCATGCCCTGAAGATTCCAACTTCTTCCTTTCATCATAGGATCATGGATGTAGATGGACAACCAAGGATACTTTAAGGCTTCTTTTCGAAGAAGACTTCTTTTGAACACGTGGTGCTTATCATGGCTGCTACTTTCAATGGGAACATGGACAAATACTTCATAATCCTCAATGGATCATATCATTTAGGATTAACTCCCTCCTAATCCTTGCTTCATAGATGAATGCATGCTCTTCTTTTGGAATTCTGTAATTAGCTCCCTCCATCTAACAGAGTCCACGCTTCTGTCTGCATCCTTATTGCCTTTTGCAAAGTGTCACAAGTCTTTTTCTAATTTCCTCTTTATCATTGATGTCTTTTTGTTTTGACTTCTTTTGGGTCTCTTCAGGTTTGATTTTGATTTCGACTTATCTGGTAGTTGTTACTTATATAATAGCTTCCACAGGAGTTGTTACCAAAGATTGTCAACGTACTTCATCTTTTCATGTATATTGCTTGACTTGTAGTCATTGTGATAGCAATCCTTACCTTTTTATTCTTCCATAGGTATTGTTTCCCTTGAACATCTTATCTTCTAAGAAATAGATATACATGATATGTACAAGAACTATGTAAACATGGTATGTACACGAACTTTGAAGAATATTGTTACCTTGACTTAGAAGAAGAAGTCTGCTTCATCTTGCTTAACTTTCTTTGAGGGTTCCTTTTCTTCGGCAACTGTTGCTTCATGTGTTTCCTTCCTTTTATTTAACTCAGGACAATGGTTCTTGTAGTGACCATATCTTTGACAGTTGAAGCATTGTATTTTTGACATATCCTTTTCTTGATTTTGTTTCTTCCTTAAGCCAAACTTCCTCTTATTCTTGAAATTCTTGAATTTTGCTGTGAAGGCTTGATCATCATATTTCTTTTGGGATTTCTCTTTTGCGTTAATCCTGGATTCTTCTTGTGCACAACAAGTCCAAAGCTCTTCAAATGTGGGATACTCCTTTCTTGTGTTCATGCTTGCGGCAAATCCATCCCTTGTCTTGGGAAGGTAATTGAGTACTATATTTACCAGTTCCTTCTCTGAAATGATTTCTTCAATAGCTTGTAGTTGATCTCTTAACTAAGAGATTCTCACAAGGTATGATGTTATGCTGTCATCATCATTCATTTTCATGTCACGGAGCTCAATCTTCAGACTCATTACTTGTCCAATGTTTCTGATTGAGAAGAGGTTAGTTAGGGCATCATACATCTTCTTAGATGAGTCAAGGTGAGAGATGTAGGGTATCAAGTGGTCTTTTACAGAGTCCACTATGATATTCATAGCGTTGATGTCATTGTCCTTGAACTATTCCATAACTGCAATGTTCTAAGGTTCCTTCTCTTTTCCTGCTTCAACTTGTGGTTCCATAATCTTGTGTTTCACGATATCCAATACTTTATTCTGTGCAAGGATGAGGTCAATCCTTGTCTTCCATTCTCTGAAGTTAGAAGCCCCTTCTAACTTGTTTTTTGACTTCATAGAATAAGTCATGATTGCTTTTACTTGGTCAACCTTTGACTTTGACCAAAACTCAAACTTGACGTTTTAGCTTGCTGAGAGTACCCGGAGGTGCGCTAGGTTAGGGTGCACTAGGCTATCTAGAAATTAGGTTAATCTCTTCACTTAAGGTGCCTCAACAAGAGGGTTAGGGTTTCGTTGCTGCAACAAAAACTTTGACTGCAACTGTAACTGAGCAAATCCTCCCAATCTATCTTTCAACGGTTAGACTGTCTGAAGATAATGCGGGCCCATAACCTGTTAGAAAAGTAGGTGTGCTCGTTTCACCATAGACAATATAACAATATTGTCACCCAACCATAGGTCGAAGCCACCCTCGAGCACCTTAACCTTGATAGAGAATAATTCCGGAAGCAAACCCTAGGCCTAATAGCCAATCAAGGTAGCGTATCACTTTCTAGAGCTAGCATACCAAGCAGAAAGTCCAAACCATAAACAAGAGAGAGTTCAAGCCTAATACTGAAAATACAAGTTGCAGTAGCTGTAGCGGCAACTACTCTCCACACTTGCACACAACTAAATTTCTGCAGTTGCGAGTGAGTGTGTGCTAAATGAGCTCTAGCGCTCTGTATTTATACTATTCCTTTTTAGCTATCTGGGCCGACTTCTCTTCCTGGGGGCTAAAACTCAATATTAAATTAATATCTTTAGTCGACTTGTCTTCTAGGCTTATTGTTCAAAACTTTAGGGTTTCTCTTGCTTCCTGGAATATTCTAGTCTTGTCAAGGTTACACGTGGAGGTTAATACCTCCTGCAGCTACCATAATATCAACAATGAGCAACACAATCTTATGCTTCTTTTGTATTGACCTTGTAGTGCTTTTAAAGTTCAAGCCTTGTTGGGTCCTCTCAATTTAGTCTTTCAGATGCCATAGCATTTTCTATTTAAACAAATATATAAAAAAGGTCCTTTGTTTTGAAGGCAAACAGACCACAAAGCCAATGGCAGATCTTACAATATAACACATGATGCGGATCTCAAATTTTGTAGAACTTCACTGATTATGATATATAACAAAAAACTTGGATCGATGAATCATGATATCTTGCAGCATTGCAGAAAATTCATTCATTGTAGGAGATATCATGCTTACTCTTGTTCCAGCGATTCATATGCTGCTAATGAACATGATTCTTAGACTTAGATAAAGATGAACAGAATATAGTTTCTTCCTCTGATAGATTATATTGTTTAGGTTTATAACTTTATATACAAGTTTCTTTACAATAACATGGTAGTATTATACTGTGCTTTGAAGATATGAACCTTAGGTTATTAGTGATCCTCCTTTAATTATACCTACCTTAGTTTCTGTGTTTTAGATCTTCATTTTCTTGAGAGTGAAATGCTCCACTTTGCAGCTTGGTAAGAAGCAAAGATAATTGGACTGACGGGTTGGTTTGCAGAACATTCAATATCATTGATATAAAAAGGATTGATTTCTTTAATTTTTGATAGGTCCTTTTTTCTGCTACATTCTTCTGTTAGTAGTGCAACATGTTTGACGTTTTGAATTCTTTGCTGTAACCTTTTAATTATTCCTGAAACATATAATCTTTGACTTTGATGGCTACATTTGAAAATTATTAGCAATTACTTGGAAAACAATCTAGATGATATCATGTAACTGTCCACTAGCTCTCTATTGCGGTTATCTGTTTTAAGAGCTAAATTCTTGTATCCAGGGTGTTCCACTGTTGTACATTCCACTCGAGGTGGTGATGTCAAAGTACTATGGTGAAAGTGAGAAGCTGTTGGGATCTATATTTAATCTTGCAAACGAACTTCCCGATGGTGCTATTATATTTTTGGATGAGGTATCCTGATATAAACTTCATTGAATGTTTAGAGAAGAAAAAAGTGTGGATTTAGAGAAACTTTCCTTTTGAAACTGTACTAATCTCCTCAGCGTATGAGCATCTTGAAAATAATGCTTGCTTTTTCTTTGATTTTTGAATTAAACAGAAAATAAAGTTTTATTCTGTATTTGATGTTTTCAATGGCAATAAAGATGTCTTTAGATTTTGAGAACACTACTTGGTTGTACACTAGAGTTTTCAAACAAGTTGTGTAGATGTATTTGCAGTTCTCTATGTCATCCCTTTTTGATTGATCTACAGTGTCACTAAAGTGGGTAACGTTGATTTGTAATTGTTATCGCACAAATTGTAGGTTGGGCAAAGCCCGATCCAATCCACAAGATGGCGAGAACTAGGGGAATACCTACCCACTGTCACCTTAGGTAAGTACTCCCCTCGCTTTAATGAAGGAGAAATCCTACACAAGGGGGGTATCCTGGGTGACCCTAGGGGGAAATGAGATGGAAAGTGGAGTAATGGAAGATGATGCCTCTATAGGTCAAGCTAAGAAGTGGAAGATGGCTTGGAAACAAGTCTTGGTGATGGTTAATGGTTGCCAAATGCTTGAGTACCTGCAGAAGAGAATTGTACCTGCCCGAGACAAGAGAAAAACAAATATGCAAGCCTAATATTCCAATGGACAAGTAAGTGAAGCTTGCTGTGCTAAATTACAGCAGTAAACAAATATATATATATATATATATCAACAATGAAATCAATTATTTATTGCAGAAATAACCATCAAAATTATTGAGTAAGTATTGGACAACGAAGCACTAAATCAGTAGATAACTTTCCAATATTCAAGCACAAACTTTGATCATAAAAGAGGGCTGCTAGATAGTGTTTTCAGAGATTTATTATAGCAGTCTTATGGATGTAGCAAAGATTTGCTACAGAAACAAGTTTCAACCACGAAAAATCACAAGTAAACGACCCAAAAGATGCACAATGACTAGTAGATTATTATGGCAGCTTCTTAGCAATTTCTGATGGTTGAAAATCAAATTAAAGTAAAAAAATTGAAGGTGTTTTGCTGCAGCCCTATTGGCTGTAGCTTTTAGTTGATTATAACCAAGGAACTACTAGGCCAATCAAGATGCCCTAGTGGCTTTAGAAAGCTTAAGACACCAAGAAAGGATTCTAACTTGAACAATTTCAATATCTCTCTAAATCACGTGTACCAATGCAAAATTAGATTAGTGCCTTGTAAAATGGGTTATGGAGTCTTCTTGAATTATGTTAGGTCAACTACTTTTCTAGGGGTGTGTTGCTGTCCTAATACACACCTACAAATGTGGAGAAATCTCCAACCCACTTGGTGTGTCCTTGGAGGCACAAACCTGAGTCTAGACCCACTGTCACCTCAATCTAGACTCCTTCCATCTAGGCTCACTACTAGGGAAGCCAAGGGGGTAGACCCTATTAAACTATGTGAAGTTTTTATTTTTTTTGTAAATAAAAGTAACTATATATTGATATTCACAAATATATGTGGCATTACAAAATTTGGAGTCTGCCATCTGTCTTGCCACAACTAGGAAACCAGGACAAGTGGCTATCAAAATTCAAGTGCAACTGTAACTGTTTGGACATGATAGTAAGAATGTTTAGTTGACAAAAAAGGTCATAGTGTCCATGTCTAGAGTAAGCAATGGCCATGGTTGACTGTCATACAATGTCTGATAGAGAATCTCAATTCTCTACATAATTGACTTAACAAAAATAAAAACATTAACCCGGGGCAGCTAGTCCAAGTGCGAGCTCGGGCTTGGCTTGCCATGGGCATTGTAGGCTGGGACAAATTTTTGGCCGCATGTTGGGCACCGTTTGCTTGCAGAAGCTGCCATCATTGCGTCAAACAGGAGGTCCATACGTTGCTCCAGGATTTGCTGGATGTGTGCCTGGTCGTCAATTTTCTGCCGCAGCTCGAAAATGAGCTGAAGGTGCTTGTCTGGGAGTCTAATTGGGGTGGGCGGAGGTGGCTCCTCCATCAGATCTGCATCCATCTCCAAGTCTGCATCCATTGATGTCACTGGAATATCCTAGACAATAACATCCCCCCCACATTTGGGACATCTACTACGACTATGTCAATATGGACCACTCTCTCGGGGTATTTCTCAAGGCATACTTCCACATTTTCAATTACCCCATGTGTGGGTATGGCTCTAGACTCAAAACCACAGACATTCCTATAAGATCGTGTGACTTTTAGGCCCAATTGTTGCATGACCTTGAGGGACATCATGTTGGCACCTGCTCTTGAATCCAACATACAGTTGTTGAGGCACTTGTTATTCGTCAGCAAAGTCATGAAGAAAGGTGGGTGTTCATCATACTGGACCCTAAAGTGATTAGCTTGTAACATGATGGGAGGGTCCATTGGTCCATCTGATCCTTTGAAGAAATTATCAAACCTTTCCTTGACGAATGGTACCTTGATGACTTCTCTCAAGGGGATGGTCACATGCATCTTGGATAGTGCCCCTCAAAGTCAAAGTTTAAGTCCACTCTTTCAGTTTTGGGAGAGTTCCTAGGAAGGAGAATGTTCATGGGTGGAGGTCTTGTTTGGGCTACTGCAGGATTGGTAGGGAGAGGTTTGTTATCCCCCACTTTCAGGGATAACTAGGAGATCATGTCTCGAGGCCCACAGGTCCTAGACATGGAGTACCGAGAGTAGGATTGACTTCAGCATGGCCCTGGGGGGCCCACCTTTTCTCTCGTCCAACATCTTTATCCTGTCAGCAGCAGTAGCAGCCTCCACCACCATCGGCTTGGTCTTGTGTTAGAGAAGGTTCTTGCTTCATGAGGTAATTAGTTCAGGTATCATGGTATGTGTCACTTTGATCATCAAAACCATTGAATGTATGCATCTGATTCCTTTTATTTCTAACCACTGCTTGGATCTTACACTTCCCACTTGACCGTGTTTTGGGGATTGACAGGGTGTCTTAGTAAGCCTGTGTTTGTTGGTTTTGGTTAGCCACTGGGGTTGTCTCTGAGAAGCCATTGTTCGCTCCCTTCACAGTTTCACTTTTCCATCTTGTTTCCTGCTCACTTGTCCCATTCCACTTGTCCGGGCACTGGGTTGACGTTTTCTAGGGTTGCACCTTATCTAGTGGGAAGAAGGGGCTAAAGGCCCAGAAGGTAAAAGCAAGCTGGTAAAAGATAAAAGCCTGAGAATAAAACCTCGAGATGCTTCGCCCAGGGATCCCCGAGAAAGCAATAAAAGGCTTCTCGACAAGAAACAAGAGGGACCCTAAAAATAATAAAACAAGACCTAACCAGAGGATAGGGGGTCTCATCACGAGCCAACCTATTAGGTCCATGGGTACCTAGCAGTATGACATTGCTATCAGCTGGTTACCACGCCAAGGCAGTGACCTTTGGTTGCATGGCCAAGGGAAAGGGGGTCTCATCACGAGCCAACCTTCTCATTTCTGTGAAAGTACTTGTGGGTAACGCTGTCACCACTGGTCACCATGCCAGGGCAGTGTCCCCTGATTATCTCTTGAGCAAAAAAGAAAGAAAAAAGCAATAAAAAATGAAATAACAGAAAGAATAAAAGGCATGAATGGGCTTGGAAAGAATTGCATCCATGACAGGTACAACTCGCCTTCTACAAAGGCACCCACAAGTAACATCTTGCATCCTTGGCCTTCATTGCACCCACCTGCTTGGACATCCCTTGACCACTTCATCCACTTACATGGCTTGGAAGAGGTCTCTTCCAGGAACTTCCCTTATTTAGTGGACACTAGCCCAATAGGATGCCTTGCCCTTTTCCCAGGCTTGTATAGTAGGTTTGTGTAACGTCTTTGAGCTATTGATTGATCTATTAGGGGTTTTGTGCATATGTTTATTAATATTGATGATGAAATGTGATTGACATTGCTATGATCCCTGTGACTGATGAGCCCATGGAGGGCGTAGCCTTTGATGTGCAGGACCATGCCCGACGGACATGTACCATCTTGGACCAGTACACATGGGGAGATGATCAGTTCGGACCTCCATGGGGCTGAAGAGCCCATTAGGTGGATGTTGAGACCCCATCAGGGGGAGATACAGGATAGAGATGGATCCAGAGCTTTGCACCAGAGGAGAAGAGGACGTTCCACCAGAAGCACCCCGACAGAGCTTGACCTAGGGGGGATGATCCTCTCTCAAGTGGAACGTTGGCCTTGGGAGGCCTAGGACGTCACCACCTTGACCATGATGTCACCCAGCATCATGGACACTTTTGGAGGCAGATTAGGCAGCAGTGGCACATGTGGCAGGTTGGAGAAGCCCAATGAGGGCTAACATTTTGCTCCAGGATGCCCATCTGCCCTACAAGGGGCTAACGTCTCTCTTGGAGGGGTTTTTACTCTCTTTTCAGCTTGATTTAGGATTTAATTTAACAATTTAATGTAAAATAGTATGATTTTGGTATTTTGGCCTTGTCGGCCTTTTACATGACCTAAAAAGTAAAATTAGGTCATGATATTGTATAAATGGAGGATTTTCTCCTTCATTTTTTCATCATCTTTCACTCACTCACTAGTGAGGTCTGAAATTTGCGCCCTCTCTTGCGTATTTGACTGATTTAGTGAGGCACACTTTTTGAAGGAAGACTTTTTTGGCATTTCATGGTGTTTCTCTTAAAGGAAGGTGTTACAACTAGGGTTTGCATGGTCATTTCTTGATGAATTGTAAGTATTTTTCTGCAAAACTTCTTAATGAATGGTTGTAGTTTAATTTCTTGCATATGTTTATGAATATTACTGAATCAAAACCCTAGGTGACAAGCACACAAGTAGGTGCTTGTCTCATGTCCCTGATAGAGAAATTTTCAGCCATTGAAGAAGGAAGAAAGAGCCTAGCCATAGCTACACTCCTATTTCTTCTTCCCTTTTTGCTGGCCGTACCTTTACAAGCTGAGAAGAAGGAGACGTCTTGAAGCCTAGGGTTTCTACACTTTAGGGTCAATTTTTCTAGGGTTTGCTAGTGGAGCCTTGCTGCTGCAACACTTCATCTTATCAAACCCTCCTATCTTAGTTTATCTATTATGCTAGCCATTTTGCCATCCAAGAAAGGAGGAGAGAGCACGAGGCCTTGCCATAGCAACATCGGAGTGAGCCTCTCTCCCCTAGGGTTTTGTTTCTGAGGCCTTGCCATAGCAACACCTCAGAACTCTTCCCTCTAGTTCTTGGCCGTTGACTCCTTCAACCTTTGCGTCCTTCACTTTTGACTTCTATAAACCCTAAGGCACTGATCTAAAGTCCTCCAACGTTGAAGTGAAACTTGATTACAACACTCTCAAACCTTTTGAATTGAAACCCTAACTACTAACCCCAGTCTAAAAGCTAACCCTATTAACCCTAAATTGCTGCCATCATCTTATGCTATTACATCATTAGTGCATCATCGTTTTGTCATTGAGCAATTGGATAGTGATTAAAACATCCATTAAATGAAGTATTGATTGGTTATATTGAATGCCATTGTTGCTCCAATATTTATTGGTGAAGTGTTATTACTTTCATTGCTATTGATAAACATTGACTTCGTCAACATTTCATTGCCAATTTGCTTATATTGTCATTCAGATAGTCATCTATTATATGAAGTGCTAACCCCATTGAGATATAGCTTGCATATATCATTTTGTTGTTGCTTTGTTCCAGGCAAGTATACTTTCCTTGGGGGTTTACTTTAAATTGGACTTTGGCTAGACTATCTGTTTTGGTGGTGACTTGTGAGGGGGAAACTTATCCTTGTCTTTCTATCCTTTTGCCTCCTCAAAACCCTAGGTCACCGGGGACGTCTCCCCTGGGCCTCACCTCCCTAAAGAGAAAGAACCATCCCATTGTGGTGACATTGGATGGGATTGGTTCCTATTACGTCAATTTGACCTCCAAAACTCAAGCTTCTTATCCTTGCTACAAACTATGCGATAACAAGCTTGGTTTAGCTTCTTTTGTCTAGTATACACCTGGAACTCTTGTTTCTTCAATTTCTCTCTTGATTCTTGGTCCAAGTTGTTTATCACCTCCATCCTAGCCTTCCTGGCTGCTTCTTTTATGCCCTCTTGATGTTCCTTAGGGGAAATATTAAGGCATATCTGGGGGCCCTCTATGGTATGGTTCATTATGTTTACTTGGTCATGGCCTCCATTGTTGTGAGGACATTCATGCTCCCAGTGTGCTTCACTGCATTGCAAGCACCAAGGATTTTCATCTACCAAATTTGTAGGAGCTAAAGTATTTGGAACCTCTTGATCATTCTTTGGTCTAAAAACTTGGTTCCCTTTTTGGAATTGACCTTTGTACGGAACCTTGGGGGCTTGATGTTGGGCCCTTTCTAGGTTGACAATTCTATTCATCATTTGTTCTTGGTTTTGTACCACCATATATAGTCATTTGCAACTTTCCCAAATTAGCACTAAAGTTCGAGGCAGGCTCAACATTGTGGACTATCTTGGGTTTAGTGTCCATTCTGATTCTTGGGGTTGAGAAAGGTTCGATTTTGGATGAAAGGAGGTTGTCCTCGATCCTTGTGGCTATTTCTTGAGCCTTTTGGATCGTTTGGGGTTTTTTATCTCTGAGGAGATACCCTAGTTGACCAGTAAAGGCTTTGGTGTAAATGTAAAGAAGGAAACTATTAGTTGGATGATGACTCACATGGATCTTCTGTAATAGGGTTTGAAACCTACTGTGGAATTCTCTAATGGTCCCATTCTCTTGTTTCCAAAGGTTATTCACCCTGGTCAATAGCATGTTGGGGTCTTCCTTGGTACTCCATTGTTTAAGAAAAAGTTCTTCTAATTTATCCATGGTTTTAATACTTCCATCAGGAAGACTTTTGTACCAACGTCTTGAGTCGTCAAGGAGGGTGGCAGAGAACCATTTCATAACCAAGTCCTCAACATCATCACTAATGGGATGAAGTTGAAAAAATGCCCAAAAATTGCTCATATGCTCCTCGACACTGCCATGGGGTACCTGCCATCGGGTGTGGACCTGCAACATCAACAAATACGCCCTCCATGGGCTCACAAGTCACAGGGATTATAGCAATGTTAATCACATCTAATCATCAAATTTATTAAACATGTAGATAAAACTCCCTTTACTTGGACAAGTGCTCAAAGACATTATACTAATCTACAAGCCTAGTTTGGAGGAAGCGCTAGGACGTCCTATTGGGCTAATGCTCATTGGATGTGGGATGTTTCCAGGAGAAGTCAAATCCAGGCCATGTGAGTGGATGAGGTGGTAAGGGATGTCTGGGCAAGGGGTGCAGTGATAGCAGGGAAATGTATGGCTTACCTGTAGGTGCCTCTTAAGAGGGTGAGATGCACCTGTCATGGATGCAAATGTTTCCAAGCTCATTCATGCCTTTTATCCTTTATTTTTATTGCTTTGTCTTTCAAGAGGCTAGTTAGGGGACACTGCCTTGGTGTGGTGACCAGTGGTGGCAATGTTACCCACAAGCATTTCACGGAGATGAGAAGGCTGGCTCGTGATGAGACCCCCTTTCTCTCGGCTATGCCACCAAGAGCCACTACCCTGGTGTGGTGACCAGTTGTTGGTAGTGTCATACCGCTACATGCCCATGGACGCAATAGGCTGGCTCGTGATGAGATCCCCTATTGTCTAACTAGGTCTTGTTTTATTTTATTTTCCCTTTTTATGGGTCCCTCTGTTTCTTGTTGAGAAGCCTTTTATTGCTTTCTCGGGGATCCTTGGGCGAAGCATCTCAAGGTTTCATTTTGGCTTTTATCTTTTGCCATCTACTTTTACCCTCTGGGCCTTTAGCCCCTTCTTCCCACAAGGCAAGGTACAACCCTTAAATATTTGGCCAACCGAATGTCCAGACCAGTGTAATGGGGTGGATGAGCGGGAAAAGGATGAAAAGTGGTAAGTATGGTGGGAACGGACGATGGCCTTTCATGAATCCTCCCAGTGGCAACTCAAACCATATGGGTACCATCTTACTAGGGCATCCTGTCATTCCCCTCAGGTATGGTCAAGTGGAGAAGTATACGATCCAAGCACCTGTTAGAAGAAAAAAGAATTGAATGCACATATTCAAAGGTTTTGAGGATCAGAGTGACACATACCATGATACCTAGACTCATTACCTCATGGAGCAAGATCCATCTCTGCTATAGGACCAAGCCGAGGTGATGGATGCTGCTATTGCTGACAAAGTGGAGGTGCTGAAGAATGAATGGATGGGCCCTCCAGGGCCATGCTCAAGTCGATCTGGCTCTTAGTACTCCATGTCTAGGACCTATGGGCCTCGAGACATAATCTCCTTAGTTATCCCTAAGCTAGGGGATAACAATATGCAAAAAAAATATACTTCTACAAGAATGAAACAAATTTATGAGATATCTACACAATGAATATGAAAAATAACCTTACACTTAAAACAAGTATACTCAAATGAATAAAGAATACTTGAAATAAAAAATACTTTGAAAATAGATATTCACATGAAACGAAATCGCTGAAAGTAAATTGCTTTAAACAAAAGGAATTATAGAAATTGTGAAGTGAATGTGTTGCAATATGTGTAGGTTGCTTTTAGTAGATTTTAGGTCTCTTTTTGACTTAGGGGGAATTAGATGTGAGTTGTAGCAAACCTAAGCTATGTGACTACCCCAAGTCCTTATCCCTTCAACAAAGAGAAAGTGCTGGGTGCTCAACAAGGGAACAACAAGGTTCCCCCCTAGTTTCACAGGTCAAATCCAAAGTGCTTGGGCACTCAACAAGGAGTACACTTAGTGCCGTGAAACCATCCCCGGCTTCAACCCCTTCTAGCCTCCACAAGTCATCCTTTTTTAGTGGTTTAAGCAATAATGGAAGTGAGTGCCTAATTAGTCTAGCTACACAGTCGTTTGCCCTTTCTTGTCACCCAAGATCCACAAGTGGCAGGGGGGGAGAAGACGGGGCAAATGTTTGATTACTTTGCAAAAATGAAACTTCTAACTAGCCAACACGATATTGCAAGGGTGGCAAAGCCACTCACATGCAAGGTGTGAGAACAAACAGAGAAAATGTGATAACTTAAAATAAATGGAGTGAACAAACTAGCCACACAACTTTTCCTTAAGGACAAAGGTGGGAAAAATAAAATAACTTTACAAACCTCACAACTATGGCACAATGTGGAGGGCAAGCCTACCGACTTTGTGCCAAAGTGGGTAAAAGAAATTGAAATAAAGCAAGTTAATAGTGGCCACTCAACCTTCTCTTTGTGGGAGAAGTGGGGCAAACAAATTAAACAAAATCAAAAAACTATGTTCTAAACTAGCCAACATGATTTTGCAAGGGTGGCAAAGCCACTCACATGCAAGGTGTGGGCAAAAGATTTAAGATACTTTACAATTTACAAATATTAAAGATAAAAAAAAATGCAAGCCCAAGAGACTCTCTTGGGTTGCTTACAATGCTTTAGAAAGGGAAAAAGGTGAAGGGATCTTGCACCACTACTCTTGGATGATTCCTTGAGCTTTTTGTGGCCAAGATTGGGAAGCACCTCCCCTTAGACAAGCGAAAGCCTGCACAAAACAACAAGTAAAGTGTGCTGGAAAATGCTAAAAATCACTTCAAACAAGTTAGTAATTGTTAGTATTTAAAACATAATTTTTTATGCTAAAAATTTGAACTTAGAACTTTATTAGATTGCAAGATTTAAAAGAGAAATAAGTGCAGAAAATCGATACAAAGTGCTAGAAATTATATCAGAAATTTTAGTGAAGCCTTTGGAGTCCACTCTGTTGACGATTACAGCTACATGAGACATCCTCCAGGACACAGACTAAGTGAGCCGGCATGAGAGAGAGCCCATGCGTTGGGTGTGCCCATGAGAATGGGTGTGTTGTTCCTCTCCGAGATGGAGAAGGAATGTTGTGTGCCCCTGTGTGGGGTGAGGAAGCCCATGAGTTGGGTGTGCCCATGAGATGGGTGTGTGGTTCCTATCTGAGACGGAGAAGGAACGTTGTGTGCCCCTGTGTGGCGTGAGGAAGCCCATGGGTTGGGTGTGCCCATGAGATGGGTGTGTGGTTCCTCTCTGAGACGGAGATGGAACGTTGTGTGCCCCTGTGTGGGGTGAGGAAGCCCATGAGTTGGGTGTGTCGTTCTCTCTGAGACGAAGATGAAACGATGTTCTGGTCTCCTCTGTGCAGAGAGTTGAGATGATGCGATACGCTAGATGATTCTCTTGTGAGACGTAGTGAGATAGAGACCTGCTGATGAGCACTAGTGAGTGTGTAGTCTCCTGTGAGACACAGTACGATAGAGACGTGGACGTCCCTGTGGTTGAACACAGGTGGGCGTGCCCCTAGTGGCTGAGCACTAGTGGGTGTATGAGATCCCTTTTTATATTGTCCAAGAGTCAGACTTACATGTAACCCTATTTGTGATGTAAAGGGTACAGGTCGGTCCCACCATAAAGTGAAAGATAATTAATATGGTAATTATTAATTATATTGTGAGTTATTGAGGTCCGTCCTGTTGTGCCAATAGACACTACTTTTGATATGTTCAGTCTAATATAAATAAAGGTAATTTCTCCATTGAGGAAACATAACACAAGTGTGAGTTTGGAAATTTCAGCAAGTACTTGTTCTTGAGCAAAAGTGCGCACCTCTCTTGGGCGCTAGCTTTCTAGGTTTTGTGAGCACCCTTTTGTGTGCTAGGTTTATGGTGTGGGAGGTCTTTCTCTTGAAGAATATAGCAAAGGATTGATTGGGTTTTCTTCCCTTGTTGAGAAGGGTTACCCAGGATACATCTTGTGTACTTGTGCATGGTATTTCTTATTGTGATCTTGGTTGCTGGAACAAATTGTTAATGGTGAAACTACAATTGTCTATGGTTTAAGTAAAATGCTAAAATTGGAATGAACTTCATGCTTGAGCCTAGCTTAATGAAAAATCAACATCGTATCAGGGCATTGGTCTTGAAGAACCCATTGCACAAGCATTCGAAGCCAACCATCCTTTCTTCTGCAATTCCATACAACCTCTAGGGTTTGTTGCAATTCCGTATGACCCTCCTTTTCTGAAGTGTTTCAGCACCTTAAACTTGGACGCTGGGGATAAAAGTTGTGATAAAAGTTGTACAAGAGTGTACGACCTCCTTCAACGCACCTCCAACAAGTCTCATATTGCATTTTTGAGCATTTTGGATTTTTGGCCCTAGGGTTTCGAGGGTTTCGCAATTTTCTGTAGATTTTGAGTTTTAGGGTTTTTGTAGCTCATTGAAGGAGTTTTCAGCTCACTAGTATTCCTGTGACTCTCTTAAGGCTTATTGTTGGTATTCATAAGCCCAACAAAACCTAAGGTTGCTAGCCTAGCCTAGCCGTTAGGTTTTCTAGTCCAGTTGACGGTTGGTGAAGAATCTGAAAATATGGTGACACCATGGCTACCTTCTTCATGAAGATGTCAGAGGACAGAGATCAGCCAGGTGCCATTTGAGAAATCATATCAGCACCCTCAGGTATGCACTTGTATATATTATTTGTATCATTGTCATGAGGGTACTTGTAGGAGGAAGGAACCTTTGCTGTAGTCATGGATCCAGAGGGATCTCAGTGCATTCAAAGGAACAACACATTGGAAGTGAAGACTCCAGGTTTGATTGTTTTAATTATCATGCTTCTAACCTACATTTCTAAAGTTTGCTACATTACAAGTAGGTGTTGTAGCTGTGACAACAATCCTTAAATTGTTTTGATTCTAGAGATGTACTTGTTATCACACAGTTTGTACTTGGATGTAAAGGAAAGGTAAGAGAAGGCAAACTGACGTAACTGGGGACTATCCTATCATTGTCACCTCAACAGGAAGCCCCTTTCTATTTAGGGTGGTAGGCCCAGGGGAGATGTCCCCGATGACCTAGGGTTTTGAGAAGGCAAAGGATTTAGGCCAAGTAAAGGTTTTCCCTCTCACAAGTCACCACCGATCAGAAAGTCCGGCTAAACAACCAGTAAAGATAATAATAACCAGAAGTCGTACCTGCTCGGAGCAAAGCAACATAAAACTTATATTTGCAAGATCACTTGCTGGTTAGTACTTCATATAATTGGGGACTTTCTCAAATAAAGCAATTGGATGATATTATTGATGAAGCAATTAATGACGTATAATAGCAATAATCACAATATGTTACTGCACAATAAATGCTTTTAAAGAAGATTCACAATGAGCAAGGACGATTTATCATCAATGTTACAATACCAACATTCATCAGAAGCAAAGACTACTACGCATTAGCCAATCTTTCAATTGCTTATAAAAGCATTTAATGCTGCAAAGTATAACTATAAATCAAATGGATAATGGCAGCAATAGGGTTAGTAGGTTAGAGTTAGAAGGTATTAGTAGTTGTTCAAAGAGTTTGGAGGTTGTGATCAAAATACTCAAACAAGAAGTCTAAGACTAGTGCATTCATAGGGAAAATGGAGTCAAAAGTATTGGCAAGAGTTGAAGGAACAATATGATAATAATATAGCCAATGACAAGAGGAACTTGATGGTGAAGTGTTGATAAGCCAAGGCTTCAACCATCAAACCCTAGGGGAAAATGGCTCACTAAGGTGTAGTAACCCTAGGCCTTAGTGCGTTTTCCTCCTTCTTTAGCTCAATGACAAAGTAAAAATGCCTAAGGTGAGGTACAAGGGTAGGGTGTTGCAATGGCAAGGCCCTAGCAATGTCTTCAATAACAAAAAAAAGATCCTTGGCAAAAACTAGTAGGGACTTAAAATAAGGACACCAACATGTGCTTATTTCCTAGGGTTTATTCCAACAATTTAATTAAGAAAATGTAATTAAGAATACCATAACCATTCAAGTAAAGGAAGGATTGCATAAATTCACTTACGTTTACCAAGCATTCATCAAGCCAAACCCTAGTTGTAAACCTTCCACCAAGAAAATGCCAAAAATAACCAAAAAGAGCCTCCTTCAACAAGTGCGCACTAGTATTTCAGCCAAAAACCCTAAAGGAGGGTGCAAATTTCAGACCTCACACAAGTGTGAGTGAAAGATAACCAATAAAAGAGATTTTTAGCTCTCTTACTTATACAATAGCAATGACCTTAATTTAATTTTAGGTCACAAAAGGCCGACAAGGCCAAAATACATAATAATTCTGTTTTTACATTAAATGTCAAAATCAAACCCTAAATCAAGCAAAGATGAAGACGTCATTCCCTTTTCGGGTGACGTTAGGCCCTTCTAGGGCAATGTTGGCCTCCTGGAGCAAAACGTTAGGCCTCCGGAACATGCCACATGTGCCACACGTGCCAAAATTGCCTCCCAAAACCTCCAAGTGTTATCGATGATGTCATGAATGTCCTAGGTGACGTCATGCGCCTTCCAAGGTCAACGTCCCGATGGAAAAGGCACAACCCCCCTGGGTATAGGTCTGCTAAGCTGCCTCTGATGGAACGTCCTCCTCCTCTTCAGTGCAAACCCTCTGATCTGTCTCTGCTCCCTGCTGGGTTCTCAACATCCATCTGATGGGCTTCCAGCCCCATGGAGGTCCGAACTAATCATCTCCCCATGTGTACCTGTCCATCGGGTATGACCCTGCACATCAACAGATACGCCCTCCATGGGCTCATAAGTCACAGGGATCATAGCAATGCCAATCACATCTAATCATCAATTTTATCAAACATGTGCATAAAACCCCTTTCACTCGGACAAGTGCTCAAAGACATTATACTAATCTACAAGCCAAGTTTGAAGGAAGTGGCAGGGCGTCCTATTGGGCTAATGCTTACTGGATGTGGGGTGTTTTCGGGAGAAATCAAATCCAAGCCATGTGAGTGGATGAGGTGGTAAGGGATGTCTGGACAAGGGGTGCAGTGATAGCAGGGAAATGCATGGCTTACCTATGGGTGCCTCTATAGAGGGAGAGCTGCACCTGTCATGGATGCAAATGTTTCCAAGCCCATACATGCCTTTTATCTTTATGCTTATTGTTTTTTCTTCAAGAAGCTAGTCAGGGGACACTGCCCTGGCGTGGTGACTAGTGGTGGCAATGTTACCCACAAGCATTTCACGGAAATGAGAAGGCTGGCTCCTGATGAGACCCCCTTTCTCTTGGCTATGCCACCAAGAGCCACTACCCTGGCGTGGTGACCAACTGCTGGTAATGTCATACCGCTAGATGCCCATGGACGTAATAGGATGGCTCGTGATGAGACCCCCTATCCTCTAACCAGGTCTTGTTTTATTATTTTTATGGATCCCTCTGTTTCTTGCTAAGAAGCCTTTTACTGCTTTCTTAGGGATCCCTGGGAAAAGCATATCGAGGTTTCATTCTTTGGCTTCTATCTTTTGCCAACTGCTTTTACCCTCTGGGCCTTTAGCCCTGTTATCGCTCAGTTTGTAGGATAGGTCAAGTAGCTTGAAAGAAGTCAAACTGGCATAACAGGAGCTTCCCCACCCACTGTCACCTCGATGGGGAGCTCTTTCTATTCAGGGTGGCTAATCGCAAGGGAGACGTCCCTAGTAATGTGGGGTGTTTGAAGGAAAAGGATCAAGGGTTTGAGGCTTAAAGGTTAAGATAAGCTTTCCCTTCATAGATTACTGCCAAGAAGATAGTCAGAGAGAAGGTATTCCACTGAAAGGGCACCTGTTTGCGAGACAAGGCAAATAAAACTAAAACGTGTAGCAGTGGTTAGTGCTTCAAATTGTTAATGACTATCTTTAATATATACACATGAGCATAATAAATGTAATTATTGACGAAGTCAATGATTGCAATTAAAGCTAAGACTTAGAATGTCACTTCCTCAATAAATACAAATGATAGAGCATTCAATGTATAAAATCAATCTTTAAATTACCAAAATGCTTTAAATATCATTAATGTGCTCACATGCAAAGGTTGCTGCGTCAGGCCTACTAAGGATGACGTCAGCCCTAATCTAGGTTAGTTTTGGTAGACTATGAGATGGACGTTTTGCTAATTATGCCAATGAAAATAACCAATACTTCAAAGTCTATCAATGGATGACAATGCCACAACATTTTATGCTAGACAAGAGATCAAAATAGGCATGACATCATCTTAGGGTTAGGGTTAGTAAAGTCGCTAGGGTTAGTTAGGGTTTTAATTTAAGAGTTTTGTGAAGGTTGTTTTAACACCAAAAACTCAACGTTGTAAGTTTTAGACCAGTGCCTAGGGTATTATGGAGTCAAGGAGTGAGACTAAAGGCTTGGAAGGATCTAAACCTAAGGACGGGAGAGTTAGGCTTAATGGTGCTGCAATGGCAGGGCCACCAAGTCAAAACCCTAAGGGGAGGAGGCTCATTTCGGTGTAGCTAAAGCTAGGCCTCATGCTCCTCCCTCTTTCCTTAAGACTCTTTGGCAAAACGGCTAGCTTTAAAATACAAATCTAGGGCTGAAAAGTGTTGTAGAGCCAAGGCTCTTCAAACCCTAAAGGTCAAAATCCTAGGTGTAAAGTGTTGAGATTTGGGTACCTTGGAAAGTGGTCCCCATGTGCTTATGAGTCTCTAAGCACAAAGGGGGAAGACTTTTACCCTCATACTTTACTTTATGATTCTAATTTCACTTTGACTTAGGAGTTTTAAGTCAAAAGTGAAA